>JAZGTJ010001469.1:0-21977 GCA_036877575.1 Botia almorhae | reverse complement strand
TATATTACAACGTACAACGGTAATGTTTTTAGGAAATACCTGAGAGAATGGACAGATCCTTAACATAAAGCAGGTCACTTCAGGGAGAGGAGAATCGGAAGAGGGTGTGGCATTTCAAAATACTTCCTCACATTATTGCCCTCTACTAATTTACTGTGTCACAACAAGCCTAGGTAATCTAGGTTTACCCTAAAGTTCTAAGAATCAAAACAAAGCCGAAGGTCATTAGGGCCCTCAGACTGAGCTAAGAGCAGGATGCGGAGGGCAGGTTCAGTGCTGCTGAGGAGTAATATATTACGTTCTTAGTTTTTTCTAAACCACAGTTTATTTGTGTTTGGGTATTACGGTGGCAAAATTGGTTTGGCTATAAAAAGGTCTTTGCTGCATTTTTCTTCTATATTTGATTAAATAGATATGATTACATTATGATTGCATTTATGGAGCATGTCGAGGTTTGGAACAGGCGCACCAAAGCGGTTTTCGTCCCCAAAATCAGCGTTCGCTTCCCTAAATGCCTATCATCAGATTTGAGCGAAACCCCAAGCCTGTGATTACCGCTCTCCGCTCCACAATCAACGTCCGGATCTCTCAGCGCAGATTATTTTTAATTCAGATGAAACGCTGACAGACTACGGGCAGAGGGAGAGAGAAAGAGAGAGAGCGAGAGGTAGAGAGGAAGAAATGGAAGGAAAAGCAGCAAGAGAACATGTCGTGGAGCTGCCAAGAAACTAATTTGAAGTGGCAGTGAAGTATGGAAAAGCACTTGGTGATGCCTGCCAGAAAAGTGGAATAGGAGATCACACATTAATATCTAGAGTTATTCTATGTATGCCTGTAATTGCTGTCTGTACCTGTAAAATTCCACCTATAGACCATAAGCCATTTCTACTGTCGTTTTGTCATGTTTTATTCCCTTTTTCAGCATTGATCCTCCGCTTCAAAGTCACCAGAGCCATATTTTGCCTTTCTCCTTTATCCCACCCCTTTTTCCCTTCTTTTCCCTGCCCTCTTTCCCACTCAAAACACATGGTTTAATTTTACAAGAACCCTGTGCTAGATTGCAATCGCAGGAGATCGGCACTCTGTTATGGTCTCTACGGCTATTACGGAAGCAATCTCACTCTCTTGCGCGCGCGTTCTCTTACTCTCTTTTAAAAAATTACCATGCATAAGTGTAACCTGAGGGGACTGGATATAATGCGTTAAACAGACTGGCTCTGACTGGCCCTTGTCTCTAATCTTCTCTCTTGTGTTCTCTGTGCTCCTTTCAGCCAAGGCATTTGAGAGAGAGTGAGAGACACTCAAAGAGAGGTCCATTTCTAGTGACACTTAAAACTTTGCCAGTCAGGAGGGAACATTGACCAGCTCATCTGGGAGGCCCTCCAGGATGGTATTAGTGCCATGTAAAACACCACATCAACAATGCCATCGCAGAGGAGGGGTGAGTTTTTGTGAGGCGGAGAGCGATCCGTTTTCTTCTGTTCTTTTATACAAACAGAATTTCAGATAAGACTCCTCCAGTTCCATCCACGGCTCCTGTCTGCAATCTGTGCATGTCTTTACAGCCATCAGTTTGAGGGAATTAAAGAGACAGTGTAGTGGAAAATCAACAGCTTTTGTTTTGGAATACATCCCTTTTAAAGGCATGGTAAAGAGCATCAGTCAACAGACCGGTAGCAAACAATACAGTTTTACTTTGAATGTTGGAGTCATGGCCTAGCTGTAACATACAGAAGATCATGTCTCCCAACCCTCATATTAGCAGTTGTTCAATTTAAATTTTTCAGTAGCTGAAAAGTATTACATTTGTTTGGCTCAAATACCGAACCCTTGCACTGATACATTGAGCCTTGGTGCTCATGCAGGTGATGTCAGTCTGGCCACAACATCTCACTCCCACCCCACTTCTTCTCAAAATTAGATTTTGAGATCTATTTACATACTGAATACAAATTCCAAAAAAACGGAACTGATTTACATTTGGAGATATTTATTTTATTAGCAAATGTGTCAAAGATGTGGGTCGCAATGAAATGTTCTAGAAAACAGGTGAATTTATAACCATACGCACAAATCTCTGAATGCAAAACTCCAGATAATCTTCCATCTCCGGCTCCCTGTTTTCAGACGGGGGTACAACACTTTTGGCTGCTGAGCCTTATCTGTGTGAGACTGCTCGACGCAGCCTATGACAGCTCCTCTAATCTTTCTCCCCCCTGAACACAGCACGCTGACAGCCGCTCTCTTTTCCTTCCTCAGATTCCCCACCATACATATATTAATCTGTCATTCATACTGCGCAGCACAGCAAGAGAGAGATGCACAAGTACACAGTCTGCTGTAACACATCTGTGAAATGCAACAAATTCACACACTAAAATTACATATAAACTTTAAAATGCTTATTTAAGAATCTTACTGACATATATTCTGATATCGGGTACACAAACAGAATACAGAAAGTTAGATACCACATTTATGAGTTAAGCATGGGTCACAAAGGTCTACTAGTTGTGCAACAACTGACTAGTTGAGTATTCTTTGGCAGCACTGTAATTAGCTTATACTTTAGGTGTTAAACTAAAGTTGTGTTTTAAAATTTATATATTTGAAGAAATAGCGCTACAGTAACAAGCTCATGCTATTTTTTAGCATCTGGTGCATTGTTTGTTGTATTTGTAAAAAAGCGTCAACTTAAAAATAGTGCAACTTAAAAAAATGTGTCTTGAGACCTCCTGCAGCTGTTGAGTTTTCAGCTGTTCTGAACACTCAAAACCAGCCTAAATTCGGGGATTCCTTAAGAACAATTAGTTGGCTAGTTGTTTTCGTAACTACCTTTGATTTTAACAATTGTAACTTTTTTATTTCATTCTTAAATCCATAATATAAATAGAAAAAAAGAATGTAAAACATTAGAAAAGGGAACACGTTCATCAGATACATAAAAACATTAAGAATTTTAAAAGCAAGCCATCCATTCAGACTGAATTATCTTCGGCTTCCGTGCTTTGCGATATGAACCTCACATCATATATCATTTCACACAGGTCCAGGAAACACAGGCACTCAGCTTACCCAGCGGAAAGAGAGAGAGTGTAACTGAAGTATTATCAGTTTATCTAGATAGTATCTCCCACAGTCAAAAGGCGCTTTAGAGCAGGCAAATGGTATGCACAGCACAATGTTCAACATTATCTCCATCTGCAAGCACATAATAACACAGGGCAGACTCGAGCTAGTTGGCTGATAAGCTCAGGCGCAGGTCTAGTCCCCCACCTCCCTCTCTTGCTTTTAAAACAGACAGGACAGGAAAATTGGTTTATCCCTCCTGTCTCAAATGCTCTGGTTACGCCCTTAATATGTTTTTGTCTGTCGTCCGCTTGGCATTTTGTCAGCTGGTAGGAAAAGAGGAAAAGCAGAGGGCCCTTTTGGTCCAAATTATAGGCATGACTGAGAGCACAGGTCACTGTGCCAAAAGTCATTTCAGAGCAGTCAGTCATTCTGCGCGGTCGCACAAAAGAACCATAAAATCGGCACACAAAACGCTGCGTGCATGAATGCAAAGAAAATAGTAATAGTTGAAACAATTCCAAGATTCATTTATTTAAATAACCCTGTGCCATATGGATATAATTAGGTTATATACAGCTTGAAAGTAATAAAGTGCATGAACGCACAAAACAAACGCTTTTATGAGAACATTATGATGACATATTGTGTGCAGTGCTGTAATGTTAAATGCTGCAGTGCATATGAAAAGGAAATATAATTCTTCTTCAGTCCCATAAGGTTGTAATTGTTTAGAACTTAAATGAGTAAAACTACTGATGTGGTTTGATCTGGATCGTGTGCATTGTGGTCCTGGCTTTATGGAACGCTGCCTAATTGGGGCTGATGATATCTAGGACTATAGAGTTCGGAGGACATCTGTATCAACTAAATAGTTATACAGTTTGCACAGCGATAGCTGCTCCATTATTTGAACAGGCTGCAACTTTGGTGCAGGTCTGTTTATTCCTGTGCTGTGAAAAGTTCCTTTCAGTGAAAAGTGAAATGAGGTTTATGATTGATCACGAAACCTTTTCTGTCTCAATTGGAGGTTGTTTTTGACATAAGATCAGCTATGGGAGATTAATTAAATTAAATTGCTCTGTACTGATTGCAAACCAATCAGTAATAACTAATCAAACTAAACCAAATCAAACTAGTTTTATGGCACTTAGTTTTAGTTAATACTGTAGCGCTTATTCAGATCATTTTGTCATTCAGATTGTTTTCATGCGAATTCCCATCTTTTTCATCTTTTAATTTAAACTCATTCTTGTTGTCAATTTTCGTCCCAGTAAATATTCTTAAAGGAGAACTGCCAAAATTGCTTTTATTATAATGTGCATATTTCTGTTTTAAAGTGCAATGATGTCACCCTTCACGAATAAACTAATGAAATAATACAGTACAGAGCGAAAAACCAAGAAAGAGTGAGAGAGGACCACAGAATAAAGGGATTAAGACAGACAGATCGACAGACAGACACAGAGGGAGGGCGACAGAGACAGAGAAAACAGCCCGCTGTGACTAAGAAAAATCACAGCAGGGAAATGCAAAAGAAATAACCGGGAAACGCGGGAAATCTATCTGACCTGCCATAGATCCCTAGGGGCCCACAGCGCTCTGGACGGCTGCAGAAACACACACGGCTGGGGTGGGGGCGAGGGAGGGATGGGCCTCTCGCCTGTCAAGACCTCTCTGTCAGCCCCAGCGTGCAGCGAGACAGCTCGACCCCTCCCATTATACCGCCCCAGCCAATTCACTCCAGGCTTCATAGGGCTGAAATGTTACAAAGTGGGAGTCTGATGACCAGCTCTCTGGGGAGTAGAGATGGCCTAAAGACTTCAAACGCCAGTCTCTCTCCCACGACCACCCCCCCACTCTCTCCCTCTCTCTCTCTAACTGCATCTTACAGCCACTGGCCCTGGAGAGGTTTCTAATTGCGTTTCACAGGGAGAGACGAGCTAAATAAGGTCCTTGTTCTTTCTGCTACCCTGCTGGGGGCAAAGAGACAGAGAGATTGTGAGAGGAGGTGTGTGACAAAGCTTTAACATGTCAGAAATCTTGAGAGTGAGCAAGAAGGGGAAAGAGAGAGGGGTTAGATTTCCCTGCAGGTAACAGGAGCATGACAGAACGAATGGGAGAAATGATGACAGCGATTGAACAAAGAGAGAATGATGGGTTTAGAAGCATGGAATTGAAGTATTGTTAACCCTTTGGCTGACATAAGCACTTGTGCATGCATGCGTGTGTATGAGTGTGCGTAATGCAATATAACACAGCTGGGTATGAATGTATTTATCATGCAATGGTATAAATGTGTCATACAGAAGAGATGTTAAAATGTGTTTACTTTGTTTTAAATTTTAAAAAATTAAAATGTAAATATTTGACACCAGAAACTATTGTAAACTTTACAAATAGGCACTCCTAGTTAAGACAGTTTATAGTTACTAAGCAACATCACAGCTTGGCACATTCATTTTAATGGTGTGCATTCACAGTACCACAGGTGTGTGTAAATCAGCTACTTTACAAAGAATTTAAGGCTCACCCAACTATAACCAATACAAATAGGCCATACACCATTATTATGAAACGTATACACATTTTTGGGTTTAATTTCCAAAAATAACTACATTGCTATACAAACTGTTCCTGTAATATAAGATTTTGGTCAGACCGCCCATCAATAAGGGTCTACAACAAATCGATAAAGATGAAAGTAAAAGCTATTGCACACCAGCTCTGGGGATGAAATGAGGATCTACTTTGAAGCTGTCTGGATTTAAATATTTCATGCCCATCTTTGGCCCCTCCCCCCAGAGAACACCCAACGTGTTTGTGGCAACAGTGGCCTTTCATTATCTCTCCTTCAAAGTGGGCCGGCGCTCAGCCGCAGTGGCAAATCACAGCTCTCGTTGCAATCTGCACTACTCTTATCTGTGACAGCATCTTGTTAACGGCACATGGCAATTAAAACAATTACTGATAAGAGAGGTGTATCAGAGCCCACAAATGCACAACACATACAAAGATGTCTGTGGTGATTAACACATGTGGTTATCAGGAAGAACGCTAATCACTGTCTTATCTCGAGTGTGCCTACACAAGCAGCCGCGCACAGATGTGCAGACTGACGACCTGACACAACACGTCACAATTTATTAGGAAGATTAGACCGATTTTCCTGCAAATCACAGCAAACACAACTGAAGTTTCAAAATCAAGCGTGTAAATTGAAGCTGATTATGTCAGAGTCTCAGATGTTGTATTTTACAAAGCTAATAAAAACATGCCAGTGTTTTGCATGTACAGTTTTCAAATATTTCGGCAAACATTGTAAAGTGTAAAATCATTTAAATTAAAACAATTTAAATTGTACACAGTGCATTTGCTATTATTAAACTATATTATATATACATTTTATTTTTAATTTTAACATTATAACATTGTAACATTTATGTATTAATTTTTAGTCATTAAAAAACAATATTGGTCAACCACTATTTACAGAGGCTTTGACCATGGCTTATCCAATCAGATTTAAGAGCCGGAACTGTTTAAATAAAGTTCAGTTTAAATGCATTAAAGGCACTATATCATGCTCATTCTCTACAACAAAAGCTCATTTACAGTGCATTTTTAATCACCTATGTGGTGCTGCCATAGCGACTGGTACAGTAGATTTCCAGGTGGCTGTGTGTGTGTGTGGTGTTATAAGGGCTGTCTGTCTGCCTGTAATAGAGATGCCTTTGAGACAGGCCGTACTGAACCGTCGGGAGTAAAATTCCTCTCGTTCTTAGCACACTTATAAGCTAAATGTGCACTTTGTGAAGCTTCTGTCCCAAGAGGAAAGAACACACTCTATTCACAGCACAGAGCAGTTACTCACTGCTCACGCACGTGCACGAGTCTGAGGGTGTTGATTTGTTTTTATATAGATTTGTACAGCTGGGAAACTGCTGTGTATGTGCAAGTTTGTGTGAGTATACAGTGTCTGTGAGCTTGTGTGTGTGTGTTTGTGTGTGTCCTAAGTCCATCTTCAGTGGCCATCTCAGCTCAGCTTATCCTGACTTCTGTTTAACAACACTAACAAAGACTGTAAGAGGATTTACCTATGAATACATTACCTGCACACACACTGACTTCCTGAGTCTCACTGCACACAGTGATCTTACTGTAGTGAGTGGAGGATAATCTCTAGAGAAGTGCCAGACTAACACACTTAAATAGGTATGAGCAAGGACAACAGGTTTAGTACCCTGATAATGATGCACTCTAAATCTTAAAAAAACAACAATGGGAGCTGCCTGCCACTGCGACTCTGAGAATAAAAAAAACACTGCTATTTCTCTGTATATGTTTTAATGTATACACTTAATGCCTGACTGCTATCTTTACAAATGCTTCTGACAATGTGTTTTCCCATCGGGAGGCAGATGGAGACTCATAAAGCAAACATAATCTCTGCCAAAATAAAGCCGTAGTTCTCCAGGTGTCGAGGAGATCTCTTCCGAGAGTGACAGCCAAACAGAATCTCAAATGATGTTTCTCATACTGCAAATGGAAGGCCAGGTCAAGCACATACACAAATTTACAGGTTTTAAACTGGACATTTTGACAAATGTCAAATATTAATGTAGAACACTTGATAACTGTGTGTGGTATGCATACTGCATGGCACTTTCTGCAAACATAGGTAGTATTCTTTTTGACACTTGTTGCTTTCACTCTAACATAAACATTGTCTCTTCTCTCTCTCTTCCACACACACACAGTCTGTTCTTCCCAACATCAGCCCTGCTTATCCCGTATCAGCTTTCCTGTAGCTTAGTGGTTAGAGCATGGCGTTAACAACGCCAAGGTCATGGGTTCGATCCCAGATGTTTTTGAGCAAATAACTAAAAAACAATGTATAGTATAATGCAATGTAGATCGCTTTGGATAAAAGTGTCTGCCAAATGCATAAATGTAAATGTAACTGTAAATGTTATCCTCTCGAGTCTTGGTTTTGCTTTGTTCGACTGGCCGCGTCTGATTCCCCGCGCTCCTCCTGATGCATTTTTCAGAAGTTACGTGGCAAACACTGTGTTCCTACACATCAAAAAGACTATTCAAAACCCCCAGGATTAACAGCTCTTGTTAAATCGAAGGTTACACTCGGCACGGCCATAAAAAATTTAGCAGCTAACTATATTAACCAGCGTGAACTGCATTTAAAAGATAACGTGGTTTCTTTTAGCATTACTAATTCATCCGTGAGGGCTGCTGGTGAAATGCAAAAACACTGCGATACAGAGGCTCTCACGAACAGAGACATGAATTCAACATGCTCTTTCTGTCTCTCTCACCCCCAGCCTGGAACATCGATTTCTCCCTGTAGCGTCGATATGTCTTTACTCGCAAAACACCCAAAACAAACTCTCCCACCACAGAGAGTAATTACCTAATCACTGCCTCTCACACTGATAGAACAAATGCTGAACAAGTGTCTCAGGGCGCTGGCAGCGCACCTTCACTGGATTATATTTGCACACTACCCAAACCTGAGAGTACGTGAGAGGGCGTGTTGGCAAAACAAGATTATTTACAACACTAGAGTCACTATAAATCAGGCTTATGGGTTACTAATGAAGATTATATATTGTCTTATTGAGGCTTATGTTATACCATTTTTGCAGTCTGGACACATTGCATAATGTGTTAAATAAAGCTCCACACACCTGTTACAACTGACAGCTTTATCAGATTTGCCACAATATTTAATAAACAAATACACATAGATGTTAGGTCTGTTCTGTAACAAAACATTTCAGATCTTCCGGCTGTATTGTAAGGGTCATGTGTGTGAGAAAGGTCAAAGGTCAGTGTTCAGACTCGAGGTGCTTAGCTGTAAATAATTCAAGATTGACTGACATTCGATCGACCCCTCGTGAAACAAGGCCAATGCTTAGACACACACACACACACACACACTTGATTCTTCCCAGCACACAATTGTTCCCTGATTACTCAAAGCATTCCAGCAAATGGATGATTACACAATCAGAGGCCTTTGAAGCAGAATGATTCTCCTGTGACTTCTGTAATGGAGGCAAAATGAAACCTGTCCACTTGCCTTAGAAGAGTCATCTGATGAGACCTTCATCTGGGAAACGGAGAGCAGGAGAGGAGCAGAGAGATGGAGAGAGAGAGGCATGAGGGAAATGCCATACTAACACAGCACATCAATCACTGCACCCATGAGGGGAGGAAGAAATGTTCTCCTTTCTTCAGCTTCTTGCTCTCTCTGCAGGCTTATTATTTTTGTACAGCGTCTGGTTGAGGTGCTCAGGGAAATGTAAAAGGTGACTGCAGTACACAGACCAATGATTGATAAAGCTGAAACAATCCATCCATCCATCTATGTACTCACTCACGGGTTTCAACACTTTCAGTAATTATCCACCAGGGATCTTTAAATTTGTCCCTGTTGGCAAGAATGATTTTGTACACAATTTATATCTAAAAAAAACTATAACTGATCAAAAACCGAAACGAAAAGTGTGACCAATGCAACATGCATTTAAAGTGGTGCGTCCAATGTATTTTGTTATTGTACCCCTAAAACCCCCACAGAAAGGATCAAGAAACCCTTTATTGACAAAATATGTTTCTATTAACTAAATGAATTAATCATAATTTGCTGTTTTAAAGCATTATTTTAGGTTTTAAATTTTTCCAAAAGTAAAGCTTAATAGAAAATGTTGAAAGAGAGAGTGAGAGAGAGACAGAGAGAGTGTGACTATTCAAGTGTGTGTGTGTATTCAAGAGTGTGTGTATTCAACAGTGATGGACAGTGCATAAAACACTAAGTCAAAAATGTGATTTCATCCTCTTCACATCACTCATTGGTATTTGTCTAGTGGGCGGAATGTGAACGTGTGGCACTTACTGATTTGTCTGGCGTCTGAGCTTATGCAAATGAGAGAACACTTGTCCGCCTCAAGAGTGAATTAATAGCATTTAGAGGGGGTGAGGGGCATTTTTATTGGGTCATCGGCTACAAAACATGTAGGCATATAGAAATACAAACAACCTCAGGCAGATATCTACCCATGCTCCTATGCATCTCTCCACCTTCAGCGCTCTAACCCTGTACTGCTCTACTGGCTGTCAGGGAATCGATGCCAGATCGTGCTGTCAGGGCCAATAGATGTAGAGCTCTCATTTAACACATGACAAAGCAGAACACACTAGAGAGATGAGTACAGGGCAGGGGTCAGAAGTCAACCTGCGGCCTTGTCAGTGCTAAGCATCTGGCTTTAGGCTAGTACGGCTGAGGTAGAGAGAGACAGGGAAGCACAAAGGGAGTTTATAACCTGACTCAGCACTGAAACTAACACAGTTATGAAGGAAATTGGTTGCCAGTTCACTGTTCATTATATAAAAATATCTGAACACAGAATACAGCGATTGACCAATCATAAGTATTTAAGAGGTCTGTATAATAATACATGTAATGCTTACAACATAACACAAGAAATAAAGCAACTATCTTAAGTTCTAATGTAAAGGGACGGTATTTTAATTTAATGTATTATTCATGGGAACATAATATATAAAGCCCTTCGTAATGCATTATATATGCAGCTTTTAAGTAAAGTGCTAGCACTAAACGTTAATAGCATAAGTTAAGGGAAACTAGTCCTGGTCATTATTCTATGCGATACAGCAGAAATTGACATCTCATACTGCTGCTCTAGATCTTAAATGAGGAAACCTTGGAAGTAAAGCTTAATAAAAAATGTTGAAAGAGAAAGTGAGAGAGAAACAGAGAGAGAGTGTGGCTGTATTCAAGAGCGTGTATTCAACAGGCAACAATTGAGGACCATCATACACACTTCAGCTCACTTCAGGGCCCAAGTGCATTAAGTGCCCCACTGGTGAGCGGCACCAGCCGAGAACAGGAAAGATAAACAAGAACTGTTGAAACGTTAAATGAATGACACAATCTGAGCTGGGTGGAAGGACAGAATCTGTAGAAGCCATTACATTTTTAGATCACTTTACTTTCATTTAGATCATTAAAAAAGCTGTTTGGAACAGTTCAAGCCCATGCAGGAATCAAAAGCTGTTGCCTTGTCTCTCCTCTCTGTGTGTGCACCTGTTGGCATCAAGGTTGGACACTATATCAAATATTCAATATGTGTGAGGATTGTGTATTGTGAATATGAGGAGGATTTTAATGCACTTTAATGCCATTTAATGCCATTATAAATGCCCGTGTTCACTGTAAGTTATACTGATGCATACAAATAAAATGATTAAATATCACTCTCACATTCATAAATTTAGTCATATTATGGTTCTTCTGATGAGAAACAACACCATTTTAAGGCAATTCAGAACAAATATAAGTATCAAGAAGAATAATAAATATCATCAAAGAGCTGAAAATCACACACTGAGCTGTAGCGCTCACACTGGCATTGCAGGTTCAAGGACAGGAAGAGAGAGAAAGGTAGAGCGGCATACCTTCGTTTCCTAATACATGATTGTTTGGTGACAACCTGTGAAGAAATCGAACAGCTGTGTATCCTGTTGTTTGAGGAGGTGGTGCGTAAGGTGCGAAAATGAATGTGCGTGTCAAGGTGTAGAGCTGTGCATTATTAAGACTTTAAAGAATGATGTGAAATTGCTTAACAGAAATGATTTGATTGGAATTCTGAGCTGTTAGAAGAAAGAAGCTGGAAGGGAGTCAAATGAGTGCGGTGAGATAAAGCGAGAGAGAAAGTGAGAGTAGGTGTGATAAGGGCTTTAATTGCTGTAACTGCACCCAGAGACTTGATGATCTGTGACATCTTCCTCTCCACCATGTGCAAACTCCACTAACAGTTAATTAAGTGTTGCGGGGATGTTGAGAAGAGATTGCTGGTAGTTGGCACACTCCCTGGGAGTCGGAGAGAATGGTTCTCTTGAGATTACACTGACTGCATTATGAGTTGAGGAGGGGCCAGGGTGTCAGGCTGCTGTACAAAGCTTGTTCTTACCTCAGCCACAACTAGGGGGTTGGTGTGTTCTGTCATATTCTTTTTGTTACAATTAAATGGCTTAATTATTCAGCAAAGCAAATACCTAGAGTGTTTTATTCTTAAAGCAGATGATTGCAGTTATTCACTTAGTTCAAAGAAAATGGCACTCAAGCTTTAAAGGGACAGTACACCCAAAAATGAAAATGTCAACAACTGACTCATGTTCATGTCGCTCCAAATCTTAAAAGATGTTCACATTCAGATGTTCAAATAATGTCACATTCACTTTTTCTATACAACAAAATCACAGAGAATTGTCAAAAAATTACTGTAATTTTTGGGTGAACTATTCCCTTAAAATAGAAATTATATTCCTGAAGCGGACATTTGCAGAGACAAAATAGTACAAAACCAAACTTAAATATAGAGAATTTATGTAATTACCGTATGAGAAACTTTCACAATGTTCTTACAAATTGAAGCAAAATAAAACACCAGTTTGGTAAAATACAGTATTATTAAAGTCAAATCCATCCATTATTTGTGTATAATTATAAAATCCTTAAATGCTATCATGTTCATTAATGTATTCATTAATATGTCAAGATCAAAACTAAATTAGTTTAGGCAGTTTTTTTCTGCTTCTATACTACAATTATGTTGATCCTTATTGAAAATAATAAAAGTCAAGTTGTCAAAAGAATCAAATTTTTGAAAATGTGATGCTTTAACATTCTTTTTGATTTCTGAATGTAAACCAGGCAAGATTAACTGTAAATTAGGTTAATTAATGTTGTACTAGTAAATTGAAAAATGAAACAAGTGTTGCTCTCAGGTGACTGGCTGTCTGATGCCCGAAGTGAGGAACACAACGCGCTTAGCTCAGCCTCAGAAAACATCAGGAGAGAGAGCCATCAAATGTCACAGGCTGTCAACCCGTCACACACAGTCAGTGGGACAGACGACACACACACAAACATAATCCCCCCCAGCCCTTGCACAAGCACTCTGCAATAGCCTTTATTCAGCTGGTGGTGGGCCTCTGACTCCAAAGCATCATGGGAAATGTCATTCAGTCAAAACATTGAGGGAGGTCAGTCGCTCTGACACGTCTGAGCTTTTCAACTGATTTGTGCTCGAGTATATTAGACCAGGGAACAAATGCATTCACAGAGCTTCAATAGCCTGCTTAACTTCCTGACCGTGTACACGTTCACACACATACACAGAAACACATGGATCCAATTTTGTTCAGCTAATATGTATTCAATATCAGGGTCCATATTATTTCACTTCCGCCAATTTCGGAGTCCCAAATTATCTGTTAAAGTGGTGAATGAGAATGAAAAAATCCAGTCTTAATCTCCTCCATTCTAAATTGAGCTAAACTGAATGTATTATATAGATCCTAAATAATGACTTTGCTTAAAAGGCCAAAATGCTAATGCACTACAGTTTGTTTTAAGAGGAGAGTACAGAAAGGACAGGAAATGACTGGGTGAAAGAGAAGAATAAATCTATAGACCGATTCAAACATGTTGCCCAAACGAGCAGCACAGCACAATGCATTAATTGCACAGCCATGCAGAGTATTCTGACTGCCTCAAGTTAGAAGTCCAACCAAAACATCCTATTGCTTAGCAACGTAATAGCGCACCTCTCCTCAATTAGCCACACCCCAACCCTCATTACGTAAAAATAACAACAACAGTAAAGTTTGCCTTAACATGCACTATTAACTGACAGCCTCTATGTCTTGTTTCAAAAAGCGGCCGTCCAACGCGCTTGTTTTCTTTTCCAAGACAGCACACAGACAGACACAAAGATGCTGGCGCACAGCCCATCTGTCACGCAGCTCGATTAAAACTGGAAGTTATTTGTTACAAAACCAATTATAGGACAGCTAATGAAGATGCGCCGTCTCCCGGGTTGTCTCTGCGTCTCTCTGAAGACCTTCTCGCTCTGAGAGAGACAAATTAAAGAGTGTCAAAGAAATGATCTGCAACATGCACCTTAGTTGTGCACTTCTTAAAGGGACAGTACACCCAAAATCTGAATTCTGTTAACCTTTACTCAACCTTATGTTGTCTCACACCCAATGAGATAAATTATGTACAGCAGAAAGTCTAACCTGCTCTTTTCCAAACAATAGACCAAAAACAGCAAAGGCAGTGCAAATACACTGAAAACTGACCCTGTTTTCTTTCTTGGTTTAGTACTATAACATGCAGATGCATATGTTTAACTGCTTATTCAACTCTCTGCCCTTGAGGACAACAAAGAGAAGGATGCAGGCAAGTCAGTCTTGACTGAGACGTGCATTCTTTGAGCGACATCTCACATGCCTGCAATCATATACGCTCACCGAGCGCCCTATTCATTAAGGTATGCACTTTTCCCCTTATATCCCAGCATATATCCATGGCAACGGGACTTGGATCTGTGAGGTTTGAAAGACGTTTGTGCACTCCAAGAGAAAAAGGCAGCCATTTTCTCTTGTACTCTTTCACATCAAATGAAAAGAACAAATAAATCGCACAGCATTCATCAGAGATCTTCCCAGAGAGGCGTGAAGTTTCGTTGCGGAAAACAACCCTTAAATCAAAGCAACAGTGCCTGTCATCAGGCTGCCGGCTTGGAGAGAGAGATCTATTATTTGGAATGAAATAAGAACGCCAATCCAAACCAAAAAGAAGATGGAGGGGGTGTCTCATGCAGTTTCTGTTAAAACAGATCTCTTTCGCCTGTTCTTTTTCACCTACCCCCACCTTTTCTCCTCAGGCATATGTTTGGCCTCTCACCCATGCCTGCTATGCTGGCTGACCCTGTGTTTGGCTCCTTCGAACCCCCATGGTCAAGAAAGGTGCCGTGATAGCAGCCTGGCTATTAGACTCTGGCCTGTGGTCATACACACTATTACTGCTGCTGTGTGCATTCTTGCCATTTCTTTTCACACCCACACACATGACAAAAAAGGGATGGCCAACAGACACATTCAAACAGGGTGTGCTGTGTTACTGTGTTAGGTTGGGTGTAAATGATCAGGCACATCTCTTATGAGATATATGGTACATTTTGGCCCTCATTGAAATGTGCAGTGTAAATTCAGTGTGAATTCAGTTTTTTTTTATGAAAACTTCTTTATTTAGGCACACAGCATGTGTTTTTACATTAAAAAAATCTAGAACAGCGCAGCAGAACAAAACAGAATGTAGAATGCAGGGGTCTTGAGATATGTTTTAATACCCATTTATGTTTTAATGTATATTTACATTGTACAGTATTTGTTTACATTTGTAATTTCCAGATATCTATCATTTAAGCTAGATGCTGGACAGTTAGATACCGTTTATAAAATGAAATAAAAAATGCACAAAATAATCGCGCCGGCTTTGGCATTTGGCTTTAATGAAACTGGGGCTGCGGCTCCTATGGAGGGAAGTACATTTTGAGATCTTATTGGGTCAATATCCACATTACATATGCTTAAGATTGACAGTGATGTACTGTTGTCCTAATCCATGAATCCTGATTCTGAATTCTGCCAGTTAGTATCTGCTGGGGTTGGTCTGGTTTGTGATATGAAAATATTATTACCTTTTTTTCCAGTTTTCATAACATTTTTTGTACCAATCAGTTCTGTTATGATTGTTTCACGTCACAAATGTCATAAGTGACACTGCTCATACTGACCAGATAGTTGTTATCTGGTCAACTTGCATCCAACATCAATGACAAAAAAAAAGGTCCACCACACAGTGAAACTAGTTTTTCAAAGCTGCGGTTCTCAGCCTAACCACAAACTTTGTGAGATGTTGCGCCCCCTCACCCCGAGAGTCTGACTAAATCAGTATAAGATGTTGAAATCTTGAACTAATCCTTCTCTATGCCACAGTAAAGATGTGCATTGTAACTGAGAGACAAACTGTATTTGAAAAAGATGTGCTGGGTGAACCCAACATGTCTTGCAAGCGCAGCAGGGCTCTTTTTTTGTCTGGCTGCCTCACCGAGCTCTGCTTTTTAATCTTCAAAGTCCTGTTTTATAAGTACCTAATGAGAGAGCCTTAAAACAGAGAAACAAAACATTTATTTTCCCCATGGAACAAAACAGAACCAGCTGGCCCGACTGGCTCCAATTAGATGCAAACTCATGACCGGCTGGCGGTGAACCAGAGAAACCTTGCACGCCCTGGCAAAACCCACCCTAATGGAAACACATAAGGAACATGACCCACCATAAGGAACCAAGCCACATCACGGCTCTTGTTTTTCTGGTGTGAGGGAATGAGGGTAATTGCTAATCAAATGCAAACTTCGACAAAAAGCCTCTGCGCATGATGCTAAGCTTTAATTGCTAACAGCTGGATCCTGAGTACCAAACATACTTTTTTGTAAATTAAGGGAGAGAAAAAAGCAAAAAAAATGGTGATTTGAGGTTACTGGTAAAGCATGTGAAGAGGGCTCTTGTGTTGTGTTACACATCAAAAACTATGGAGGTAGTTACTACGTTTTTATATTTTCTAAACGTAATTTGATTGGTGCTTCTACGTGGTTGCTAGGGCCTTAAAAACAGTTGCTAAGGGTTTTGAGTTGTTCAAAACAGCTCACAAAATAAAAATAAAAAATCAAAACAGCTCACAAACAAGTCATGAGATTCTAGTCCTTATATATACTAGGGTCTCTCTATATGTCTATAAAGTTTTTCGTCCGTTTTTTCCAACAGATGAAAATAGCAAACGCGTTTGCTTAGAATATCTCTAACCCCAAGTACAACATTTGCAATAGAAAAAGTAATGCTTTCCCTAGCAAGAACCACTAATGACAGAGAAGATGAGAGGTTTTGTTTGTGGTTAAATGCAATATGTCAAAGGCATGTGATGTGACTTAAAACTTAGAATTTCAGAACTTTTAAACAAAACCCAGAGTGAATATTTATTATGTACTCAAAGCTCACATATAATAACCTGGAACTAAATGTTCTTGATTTTCTGGGGTTTTATGTGGCTCCTTTTGGGCAATAAACTCTTTTGTAAGTCTACAATCCAACAAACTGTACGAAAAGTCCCTTATCGTGCAGAGCAGAGTGAGGTTAGAACTTAGCTTTTCAGGCAGTGAGTTTTGTTAAAACAGGGATTTACACTGTTTTTGTACTAAGCCAGTCTCTCAGAGTCCATACTACAGGCATTATACACACTAGCAGGCTATGGCCTAAGGGCAGAATACACCAATCATGTACTTCAACTGAAAAACTTGTTCTGATTCAGCTTAAACAAGGAACAGGGATTTTGATCAGTGGAAACAGTACAAAAAAAAGTCTGACCTAAGATCAGTGTTTTTTTGTAGCTAGGATAGCAATGATTAAAGTAGGGAGTTTGTAGAAGATGATTTTATAAGACTGGGATTGCCTTGAAGATAAACAACCAAGGAGAATAAAAAGAGTATTGCTAACTCAAGGCTATAACCCTGCGCTAATGCCATCTACTGATAAGACCCAAAAAGCATTAACCGGAGAACCCAACCTGATCGCCCAGCCAATTACATTTTCAGCCAATCACATTAGCACACACCTTGGGGCTATGCTAATTCTCAGTTGTCTGTCCAATTGCAGCGTTGAAGCTAAAAAGCTAATACTAATTTGCTGTTTGCTCATTTATCTCTGAGGTGAACTGCAAGGCATGATGGGAGCTAGAGCCATAATGACCTGATCAACCTTTCCTTCCCTCCTAGGGAGATGAGTGTGCCCCCAAGCTATCCATCCTTTTTTTGGAGTAATGAGGTAGGCAGGAACAGCATGATAGAAAAATGGGCGCAGAAAAGGAGGGGAGAGAAAATGATGCCACTGCTCTCAGGGCACCTACACACAACCCGCGCCGGGTACCAATTACATCGCCATTAATAAACAGGGCTAATCTCTCTATATGGGGTGTCTGTGGACAGATGTATGTGTGGGCTGACCTTCAGACACACACAACACACACACAGCATGGGCAACTCTGTGCCTCCAAAGTAACTTTCCACATTGAGCCCCTGAGACAGCTAAGGATATGCATTCTCCTTTATTAGAACCTGTTTAGAAAGCTGCACAAGCAAAAGAAAAATCCATTTTCTTTTTTAAACTCTCTGGAACAGATGGAGGAAAATTAATTGCATCATTAAACCTCAACAGAAAATACTAGAGCAGCCTCGTCTTCAAATGTGCATGTGTGATACGAAATACTTTGGAGAGAAAGCCAATTACTGCATCACTTGCTGTAAAATAAAGGTTTCTTTAATCGGCAATAAACACAGAATTGAGATTTAGACTGGATTAAATCTCGGAAGGGCCATGAAGACAGCTACCGTGCCACTTAAATGTCTTATGTCTTAGGCCGTAAGCATACTTAATGTATGTGAATGCAAACACTTCAAGATACGCATGCAAGATTTCATGCATCACTGCCATCCAAAGTATGTCAGAGTGCAATTCATAATGCAATGCAAACATGCAGCACAAAGGATATCTGTTATAAATCCATGTAAACAAAACAACTACAGGATACTCATAACAATCCCTAGAGATTGCTGTTAGCTGAATTTTGTAAAACAAAAAACTGGTGCAAATAAATTGAGCTGGAATTCATTAGAAATATTATTGAACTTATTACATCATCCTTTTTTAATTCTATTTATGTAATACTGTCTACAGGCTCACAGTCAGAGATGATTTCACACATGGACTTTGTGCCATGAATTAACCGCAGCATGCTGTTTTAGTCACTTAAACCTCTCATCATTTCAAGCTAAAACAGACAAGCGAGGGTTTCCAAATGAAAACCCTGATCTCTGAACTCAGACTCACACAGCTGCGAGTTCTTCTACCACAGCTCAGCTCAGCTGCTGATAGACAGAGAAACAGAGAGCGAGGGAGAGAGAAAGAGCTTTTAAATCACCAGTAATTTCCCATCAAATATTTGTGCTTGTTTGCCTGCGGCTAGTAATTAAAGTGCTTTCATCTGGTGGCTAATTGCTCCTAATGTATCACACAAGAGATGTGGCTCAGAGAGATTCACTGCTCTGAAGAAACTAATCGCACAAGCAGATGAGCCTTAGAAGAGACAGGCGAAACATGTTTGTAAGGGGTCCAATTGTGTAATTACTAATCACACATTTTATCAACTATGCATGCTAAATATTGCTGGGAATATAAACTGACCTTACAGCATCATCACTATTATAGATTTTATAAAGGCAAACTGTTCTCCGGATCCAGTCCCCTCAAACACTTGGACTGGCAGGCACATAACCTGGGAATAAAAGATCACTACCTTTCCCAGCCATTACTGGGTTCAGGAAAAATCTCTTAATGGCAGCGCGTTAGTTTAAGACTGTCCCTGCCGGAAAGCTCGACAAATAAAGAGCATCACAGGTGTCAGGTGGACAGGTGTCGATGTGCCTGTGTGAAAATGGATGTATACACTGAAAAACAGTTTAAAAAAAGTCTATGTTTAAAACATCTCAATACTCTTGTTCAAATCATTCCCCCCCCCCCAAAAAAAACAAAAAAAACAAAAAAACATCCATGTGTACTTTGAATATTTCCACAGACAAATGTATCACAGGCACCAACCTTATAAAGGTGTAAATTATTTAGTCATGATACATTTACTGCATATTGTGGTTACACTAAAGTCTCCCTAGAAGGACTGGTTTCCCTCTTTCCCCTTTCTGTAGATTTGTGTTTTCAGAAGAGCATCAGAGATTGTCTCTCTCTCTAGTCTCCCTCTGGCCTCTATAGCTGTTCTCTTTTAATGAGTTGCTGCAGATGACGGCTTTAATCACTGCCCGTGGCCATCGAGAGGGAGAATGAGAGAGAAGAGGAGGCTGGTAATGATAGAAAAGAAGAGAGCCATTTGCATCCATCATTTCCAAATCACTCTTTATGATAATGCAGTGGAGCGATGGGAGAGGACACACACGCACACCATGCATGGTAATAGATTGAGACCCAGGGTCACGACTTCATTGTGGTTTTGACGACAAAAACACTGACACACACTTACACAAATGATATGGTGAGTCAATCAAAAGTATTGAATACTGAGAAGGTAAACAGTCACACATATTTTGGCCTGGCATATTACAGCATCACAACTGAACTCCAAATCTGAACTGAACTAAAAATCTGGCATTTTAAATCTAAACATGGAAATGAACTGAAATTAGAACATTTCAAAACCAAGAGCTGGACACAGCTGTGCTGTGTAAAAATACTTAGTATTTTAAGGATTTTAATCATCAGGATTTTAATATTAAGAGTTTAAATCCTAATTTAAAAAAAAAATCTTTTTTTACAATGGAAGACAATAATAGTTGTAATCTTGCAGTTAAGTAGTTTCAATTATCAAACATTGTGTGTATTTAAACCAAATGTACTCTTTTATTTAAAAAAAATAAAGCTGGCAAAGATCATGTTTTACATCTGCGGTGCTCCTTTAGAAAAACAAGAAGATTCATACACAAGCTCTTCATTAAAATCCAAATGATCCAACATCCACCAAACGCAGCAGATCACATCCAAACGTGTCATCAGACATCAAAACACCCCAAACGTCTACCAAAGCTACTAGCAGAAGGCAGAATCCTGGGATAGATTAGACAGACCTCGGCTGTTCAAAGACATTAAGCTGGAAAGACTTCAAACTGCAGACAGGACAAAACAGTCCAAATCTCAACAAAGGCAACTCTGGCATAGAAGAATTCTAAGCAACACACAGACAAGACAATACGCCTTCAGGCGAATGCCTCCTTTCTCTCTCTCACTCTCCTTTGAGCCCTCCTCTCCCATCCACCCTCCCTCCAGCTTTCTTCTCTCTTTCCAGCCCTCTCCCCGCAGATGGCTGAGGACGTAGAGGGTTTTGCTTCCGTAATCCCCTGCCACACAGACAGAAAAGCTTGTTACAGCATTGCTGATCGGTGCAGGAAGTCAAAGCAGAGCCAGAGAGAGGTCAGTCGGAATTAGGCCACGTTTTAACTCCATGAATTTGACTAATTCCCCCATAAGCCTTTTGAAACCCAACCTGTTTAAGCGATGCCAAGGGCTCAAGCTCGGTTCGCACCAAAAACGGCTGGAGAAAATCTGTTCGAATCTAATTTACAACAAGATTGCGCACACACAAACTTAAACACCTGAATACAGATACATTAGTGCCAATATATTTATACACACGTGACTTCACACACATATTTTCTCTGGCCGGGGCACTAAGCTTTTCTCAAAGACCAGGCTGGAACAATCGACCAAAGAATCATTGATTTTCAATGGGAGTGAGGGGAATATGTGCAGGCCAAACATGACACCAGAGCGCGGGGTCTCAGCTGCTTTAGAGCTCAGAGACTCTTTGAAGCTTCATCATGATAATGGGCCAAAGACTTGAGGCCTCTACACATCAGATCCCGTTGTTGTCAGTTACCCTTTCTGAGGGGAAGAAAGAGCTTACAGCTTAGGAGCTCAACAAAGGAGCCAAAAGAGAAAGTCTGAAATGTCTCAATGCAAAAAAATCGACAAAAAATTTCTAATAAATGATAGAAAATGATTTATTTCATTTGGTCAACAATGGTTTAATAATGTTATGTAATAACTAAATAAATGATCAAATACAAATAGTGCTACACATAACTGCACTTTGCATGAGATCATAAGCAAAAATCTAGACCAGGGGTAGGGCTGGGCGATAAAACGATAACGATATGTATCGCGATAGACACGTGCTCGGTATCAATAAAAAATGTGTTCGATAAAACGTTCGATATTTTTTATTCTTCATCGTAAAAAAACAGAAGTTGCGAAGCAAGTTTGGTTGCATTAACAAAGGCACTCGCTCTCTGGTAACCTAGCAACGTAGGGAGTGACACGCTAACAGCCAATCATGTAAC
>JAZGTJ010001468.1:0-55890 GCA_036877575.1 Botia almorhae | reverse complement strand
CTGTCGCTGAGCCACGTCTCTGTGAAAACAAAGACGCAACAGTCTCTGAACTCACGCCGCGTAGTTTGCTGGAGTCGGATGTAATCCAGTTTATTATCCAGGGTGCGTACATTGGAGAGCAGTATTGACGGGAGAGCCGGCCGGCTAGCGTTTGTTTTTAGCCTAGCACGGACCCCCGCCCTCTTGCCGCGCTTCCGCTTCCTCGCGCACCGCTTGCGAGGTCTATGTGTGAACCTTTATAAAAAAGAATAAGAGGTTTGGGACATGACATCAGGGCCTGAAGCCCCCAAAGCCCCACCCCTCACAGCAGCTCCGCCCCTAGGTGAAGCTGATTCTGATTCGTCTTGTCCACACCTTGAATAGCTTTAGATGTGTTTGACAGACGCGGGAGATAAATGGTCACTATGACTGATGATTGCCGTTGGCAGTAGCTGAAGATATCGACATCTTGAGGAAATCTGTCTTTCTACACAGTAGCAAAACTGATGGATGTTCCCAGTACACATTTCATCAGTGCAGCTGTCAACACAAAAGAGATATCGCACCGCGTGTGCATGTGTGCTGCACTTTTCACCTTGTGAGGATTCTTTAATAACAGACCGTGTTTGTTTGAACCACAGCTCAAAGGTTGTTACTATGTGTAAAGAAGTTAAGTGACTACAAGAACAGCATGTTTTGTGCGATACCTACTGTACACATTTGCTTCATCAAAAAGCATTAAAGGCATTGTTTATCCATAAATGAACATTTGCATAATTAACTAAGCTTTTATTTTGTAAAATAAGATGTTATGCAGAATGTATGGGCATCTGTTTTTCATGTAACACAACTGGATGGTGGTTTTATAATGCCAAAAAGTACCCCATAAGTACTGTCATAAGAGTGGTTCATACAACCGGTATGCTATATTCCTCTCCTGGGACATGTCTCTTGATGTCTCTTGAAAGCTGTGTTTAGGGCACAGCCTGAAATTAAAGAAACTAAAGTTTTAAATCTCATTTGCAGTCAAATTTTCTACTTAATGTCATAATCTGTCATGTGGCGTGAACAAACCAGTGCCATTTGCTGTCAATGAGCTGCCATTAATGAGACTTGAGAATAAAGTACTTTTATTGTACTTGCTCTCCTTTCTGGAGCTTGGCAGTATGAATTACATCTCATTTTGGGTTTTACAGATGAAAGACAACAATACGAGGTCGGAATGCCACAAGCACATAATGACAAAATTTCCATTTATAGGTGAACTGTTCCTTTAATTTTAGAAGGCTGGGTCTCATTGATGGGTTTCTCAGAATATCAAATATTCCTTAACTAAAAACTGACTTAAACTGGTCCTTTACTGCAAATGGCAGTATTTATAATAATGTGCATATCATAGTCTCAGATACCAAACTAGAACCATCTCTATTACAATGACCAGAATTAATCATAATTTTTTCCTAGACTGACTAGAAATCTCCCACTAGTATGCATTCTTAAGATTTTGTATAGAATAACATCTAACCTCAGGCAGAGAGCTCATTGTATCTGGACTGTGATAACATCATAATGGCCAAATGTGATTTTTGGACCATGCTTAGCATGACATGTCATGTGATTTATAGGTGTCTAGTTGCTTGGAGACCCATAATGGTGGCTTCCCTCAGGTTCTGTGTGTGATTATCTGCATTTAATGAACGGGGAATTATGGCACAAAGAGCAGAATTAATCATTGAGTTCTGGACCTGTTCTGCCATGCCAGAGACAATAATCCGATTTACAGTGAGTCAAGAGCTGTTGATTATCATTACGCATTGAATGATTGTATGAACCGTGGCTTTGCTTAGGAACACAATCTCAGTACAGCTTTCTGTGGAAATGCTACGATGCAAATGTCTGAATTAAATATTCTGGGTTTAATATAAACTGCTCAACTGATAACAGCAGAGCTTCATAGAAAAGCTTGTGTGTTTTTCCTGTGTGGGGAATGAGTAAGAAAACGATATGGTGAGGAAGTTTGCGGTAATGATACAAACACACCAGAGTTCATTAAAGAATGAGTCCAGAATGAGTCCAGAATGAGTCCAGTGTTGTAAGAGACACACTAGTCATTACTCTAATGTGTTTCGGTAATGAAAACACTGTATGGGACATTTAATGCATGTTCTTCAAAAACAAACTCCTTCGGCATCTTTAGGTTTTATTTACCCAGTACATTCCTTCTGTCTCAAACAATACTGGATAAAAGACAGAAAAAAAGACATGAAATACCATTTCAGGCCCTTGTTTAAGCCTTATTAATGAGTTCAAAATGCAGTTTGGACGTGTAATTAGTTAAATTTCCCCATACTCTATTGCAAAATTAACATACTAATTATAAGCGATGGGGGACAGTTTTCTGATTCAATGAAGTCTATTTAGATTCAGTCGTTCAAACGTTTCACTCTTTGTAAAACAGTTTGTTGTTCTGGTACAGTTTGATGAGTCATTCGTTAATTGCGCACTGGTGGGGGCACTGACAGGGCCGCGCTGTGAGAGCTCTTCTCTCAGCAGTACTTGTAGCCCGTGTGCATGTGTACATGAGGATCTGTGCTACACAGATGAAGAGTGATAACTGTCTACAGGCTTCCAGAACAGACGGAGCCCTACTGTGACCTGCCCAGTGAGGATCAGACTCACCGCAGATGAGTCACAGTGACCTGTGACCGCAACAGGAGGTGTGAACAGTGAAGTTTAGATGCTTCTGTACCCCACAGGGTTGAGTTTTAGGAAACAGAGATTCAGAGTCACAGACTGTGTGTGTACCAGGATCATGTGTTTGTTGTAGCAAGAGATGACCTTCTTTTAATTATCAGGCAAATGATTTTCTGTATAAATGTTAATCCATTGACAGTGTTGTCGGTTTATATGACGTAGGCTGAAATTAAAACCTGAGCTCTGACTCAGTGTTAAAAAGCAAATGTAAAAAATAAGTGCTTTTGAGAAATGCATTTGTGTCTTTTAAATCGAATAATACATCATTTATATAGGTATACCAATACAGGTAAACTGGACATTACCTGTTATTATAGTCAAAGTATATCCTGTTTAAATGTGTCATGTTGTTTTTCCTTTTTAAATTGCCTGTGTTGAAGAGTGCCTGCTCATGTCCTCAGATGTCCCGCTACTTTGCAGTGTGGGCACTGAGTAGGTCCTGCTTTTGTATTCTTGTCGGAGCTGTTGGACCTAAGCATCAAACATCATCACAGGCCCAGATGGGGTGCTTTCAGAAGGCAACAAATCCTTCCTGAGACCTTTTCTGTGGATATGAATGCTTTCCAAACTTCTGAGCTTTAAGAAACACCAAAATTAGGCAGTTCTTTCTCACGATGAGGGACTTAGAGAGACTTTTCAAAGTCTCTTAGAGGGACTTTGAAATGTGTTGTTTTGATTCTCTATCTCTCTCTTATATGTTTTTTTTAAACACGATAAACAGCAAATCTACTTTATTCATGACAGGTTTCCACCCTTTCTCTGACTGTTCGAAGTAAATGTCCTCTTTTGTAAGCAGCAGAATACAGAATGTATTCACTCAAGTTTTCAGGCTAACACGTTTACATGTGTATGAATAAATGGAAATTTTGGCTACAATATAGTTGGCACTACACTTGCATATAAGCCTCTTTGCAAAGCTGGCTAATCGGGTTAACAACTCACAGACTAAGATAAGCTGAACACAACAATAGCTCTGATCGATAAAAACAGAACTTTAGGAGAAATGTTTGGGCAATTCAGACCAATGGATAAATGTATTAGTTGACCCTTTCTAAAGAAAAATAAGCCAAAAATCATATTAATATCTACAATCCCAAGCAATGTTTTTCTAATGTAGTTTAACAGTCAGAGAGAAAATTAGAATTTGAAAAGCATGAAAGCATGAGCTGGAGGGAGCATAGTAGCCCAATGGGTAAAACAGATCACAGCAAGAAGGTCCCGGGTTTGAGTCCCAGCTGACACGATGGGCCTTCTTGTGTGGAGTTTGCATGTTCCCCTCCTAATGCTGGTGTAAGGTAGAATAAATGCTGTAGAAAATGGTTGAATGTCTGTGTGCAGTTGTGTGGATATCTACACATATGAGGTTTGTGTTTCATTTCTGTTCCTCCATGAGTGTAGGTCAATTGTGGTCTTTGTCAAAAGTCTTTGTGGACTTTTAATAACGCTCCAGTGGAATCATTGACTGATAGGATTCTGTTTCCTGTATCAGGGGGAAAATGTAGAAAAATTAAGAATTCTCAGCTTGAAAAGCCAGTATTCCAAATATAGTCCAGATATGTTTTTTAACATTTATTAATAAAAGTAACGTATGGCTTCTTTCAAAGTTTAAGAACTTTTGAATAACTTTTGAACTGTAAGCAATGCAACGTTTTAAATGTTTTTTCCTTTCTCACACTTGCATGGAGAAAAAACTCAGTACACTAAAATATTTATTTATTATTAATAACATTTAGTATTGTGTTAAGCACAAGCGATTGTATAATTTAAACCATCGGCAAAATGGTAAAATTGTACAGTTGGTGGGTAAAATTAAAACAATATGATACATTTAAAAAAAACAAGTCTCAGTCTCTTAAGCAGTTTTGCTTCTTATTTAAATTTATCTTACATGTTTTAAGTATTTTTATTGGAACGATTTTTAAGTATATAATCCATTTTTTCATTCATATTGTTTATCAATGCAGACACATGTAGGTGGAAATGACAGCTGATTGTATTGGTAGGAATGCTTTACTGAAGGGCTTCAAGTGGCTGTTGAGTGCATGACTGAGAGAAAATAATTGATAAAGTAAATAACGAGAATAATTAATTTAATTAAAAGACAAGGACACATAAAGACAAATAATCACCTCTCCAGTTTTTATCTCTCTCCCTCTCTTGTCTTTATGCACTTGCTGGCTGTGATGTACCCTAAGGTACCATTCAAATGAAACGCCACTTCAGATACGGCCTATTGCCATGGTAACCAGCCACTCTCGATGTCCCGCTTAGCTCTGCTGGCAGCGCTCCACATGGAATCCACGGACATGTTTACACCATCAGGTTTCTGGATGGAGATCTTAGTCACACTAATTTAACTGGGATGGGAGGGGGACCTCAGGCTAATCAGTTCACCCGCTCTCTCTCATCAGGCCGCCCCACTTGAGTCTCACCTCTCACTTTGACCCCGAAATGCAGATGAAATGAAAACATTGACTCACTGTGATGAATTACAGCACTAACTTGTTTACACGCTTCCCTGGAGCAATTTGAATATCAGGATATGAGAGAGGAGCTGCTTTGTTTTTGTTATTGCTGCAAACAGTATTTTATAACTGTTTCATATGTGCGCTACATGTTCATACGGAAAACAATTTACATCGTCAAATGCACGGAGAAAACAAAACAAACCTTTTTTTTGTTGTGTTCAGTTCTGTGTACATTCCCTCAGCAAAGGCCCTCATGTGTGCCCCCCTTTGAGCAAGGCCCTGTAACTCATTACTCATAAAGAACCAGAAAAATGAGCGAGCCCCCAGCTGCATTACCATCATGCATTAATTTTCATGAATTCAGTGGTTTGTCATCATTAATTCCAGAGCAGATTTACATATAATCTATAACATACACATTACACAAACATGCAGAATGTTGTTCAGACATCCAGCTATAAATGTTGTAGGGTCATTTACAGACGTCCATACAATACACTTTAAAACTGACAACAACTGTTGAAAACCCCCACATCAAGTATGCATGATGGAGATGCACTGTATATATGCTATGGTTTCTGTACAACATCTGTCAAACATGCTGTACTGTCTTAAATATTGTTTCATTGTGCTGTCTGTTACTAATATCAATCAGTGACCACAGATTACAAAAAGAGGCTTTTGGTAACATTTATGTAAGTGATCCTTAAAGGATCATTCTTCTTCACTCACCCTCATGTGATTATTTTTTCAGTTTATGTTGCAGTCTGATATATAAGTTTAAATTCACTTTTTTATCATAGTGTTCCTGTAGCTCAGCAAAGGTCATGGGTTCGATTCCCAGGGAGCACATGCACTGAAAAAATGTATAACTTAAATGAACTATAAGTCGCTTTGGATAAAAATGTCTGCCAAGTGTGTAAATATAAATGCGTTATAAAAGTGTAGATTATTGAGAACGAAAATGAATGTAAACGATTGTAGTATCAACTGCAACATACCAAAATTAAAAAACATAAAAGTGGGTCTGAATACTTCAGAACACACTGTATATGACAATCTTTCCTCATCAGACACAAAAGTAGATATTCTGAGAAATGTCCCAGTGGTTTTGTGCCCATACAATGGAAGTCAATGGTTACCACTGTTGTTTGGTTCCTTAAAAGCAAAAAAGTCATACAGGTTTAAAATGACATGAGTAAACGATGGAAGAATTTTTATTTTGGGGTGAACTATCCCTTTAAGAACATGCAGATCTCTATAGTGAGAGAACACTCATCACATTAGTGTCATTAGGTGCATCTGAGAGAAACTTTTAGGGTCACATTTAAAGACTCAAATGACGTTTTGTCGGAGGTCTCAATGTATTCAACACATAATTCCCAAGGTTGTTGGTGCGGCACAGAGAATTAATGAAGAGAGGTTGTCCTTTCTGGCAGGTGAATGGTTTAGAATGAAGCGCAGAAAAGCAGCCCCCATACAGCCAATCATGTAATGAACCTCGGAAATCAGCATCTTTTGAAAAGCAATATATCTTTCAGCATATCTTTTAACACTCATTCAGTCAGGAGCAGAGATCGTTCGGCGTGTGGGTGGGCTGTTTTTTGTTCTGATGTGCTGAGAGGCGAATCAAAACAAAGGCGCACGTGAAAAGGACGTAGTTTAGCCTTGTGCTTTTGACTCTTAGATGATGAGGTATGTAGCGACCGCGCAGAACTTCACCTTGCCCACTTTATACAGCTGACGTCTCCACATTGCCATCCACCTCATCATTTCTTCAGCTTTAGAAACATCAACAGTGCTGCTAATAAACAGCAGAAGTTTTTTCATGATGAACTTTCTGGCTTACAGATAAGCTGTCGGACTCACAAAGGTTTTACAGCATTTATTACACTTCAGAAATCCATTTAGGCAGTAAAGAGTTCTCATGGCCATTAAGAATCGTTTTCAGCATGTTTAAATTAAGGTTTTGAACTTACGGCAGGAGTTGGATGTTTTTTATCTTCCTCAAATCTTTCTAAATCCTCTCGCACTGAGATTGCTCTTATTGTTTGGAGCTATTTTGCCCAGTGATATCTAGCAGTGGCCCTGCATGCATTATAATGAGTATACAGAATTGGTGTATGGATAGGTGGATAGTCTGCCAGTTTAAAGATCAGTGGAAAAAATGCTTATTAAACTAAATGATTACTAACATTCAAATTATATCATAAATGCACCACAAGGGGAAGAAATGCTGAAAAATATCAGACGCCTTCAGAAACAACATTAGTTTGACTTCATTTTAATGTAATGTGGAAATTCTCAAGCCCTCAGGTTTTTTTAACAGAGCCATTTGTGGTTTTCTTAGCAGGTGAAAATGCTACTGTAGGACAGTAACTGAATTATGAGCAGTATTTATTTCATGGGCCTTGGGCCTGTAGTGGTCCATTACCTAAATGTGCACGAGCGCTAAGCGGTCGTCCTTTTGCACAACAAAATGACTGTTGGCTGACAGTGCAGTGAAGAGCCACTTCTTTTAAACTCATCAGTCATCAGCCTGTGGTCTTTAAACATATATACATGCAGCCAGAAGCACGCCGTCCCATAGATGACTCATGTGTTTAAATGGCTCTCATTCACTTCAGATGTTAAGAATTTCACGGCTATGCAGTTAGTGGAAGGTACCTAGCAGAGAAAATGTGACTTAATGACAGGGACATTTAGTGGTAAGAGGAATACATGTATGTGTGTATGTATGTAAAGTGGGAGCTGAGCTAAAGGTGCTGTGCCAAATCTAGTGAAAAGGAGGTTTAGCATTCGATAACAGCTTTGATGAACCTGCGTTTGGTGAAATTAGCATGCTAATCGCTTCAAAGGGTGTTTGCTGTGGCCCATTTTACATGATGTATATTATTGAACAGAAAACTGGTTTACAAGGCTAAAAATACATGTTTTTGTTCTGTTTTATGTTGTGACAGCTCAGCACAGCAAATGTGACTGAGTGGGATCTATCAGAATCAGACACCTGATGTGCCTTCATACAACCAATTAAAAGCAACTGGAAACAGCATTCACAGGCCATTTTGTTTCCGCAACGTGCAGAATTTTGAAATAAAACGGAATATCTAGAGAGGGAGGGGCTGAAAGACTTTGGGCAAAAAATAAATATATAATATGCGTTGGTGAATCATGCACACTAAAACCAGAACACATTTTTTCAGAAATCACATTTATAATCATAATCACGTTCACTATCATTTTTTGCACTTTGGGGACCGGTTTTCCTCAAAGGGTTCTTTTATCATCGGCCGGAACTTGCCACTGCTACAGAGCATTGTATGAGTAGAGCTGTACTGTACTCAGACTTTCTTCTGCTTTAACACAAAGCTGTTCACAGCCCAGTAAATTCCGGCTGAACATTTGTAAGGCACTTTTGTGTATTGTTCCTCTCAGCAATGCTGTACCTCACTCCATTTCAGCTCTTGAAGAGGTCTATTCACAGTGAAACCAACGTTTATTTGAGTCTAGTAGGTTAAAAGGACTTTTTTTAGTAGGTTAGAAGGCGATTCAGAAGGGTCTTACAAACGTAACCCAGTGCCACAAAACAGGCAGTTTGCCACATGCCTCAGTCACCAATCTGTCGGTCTGTTTGTAACGTACCCTTTGCGAAGCTCTTCATTTTCTATTAGACTCAGGCTACATTGGCCACATTGACTTTTTCTGGGAACATTTTGCCCTTTCACTTTAAATGAGTGTTTTATTCATAAAATTGTTCAGTTACAAATGTAACTTTACATTTATTCGTTTAGCATTTACATCCTTAAAGGGAACGAAAATGGCCTGTGAATGCTGTTTCCAGTTAATTGGTTGTATGAGGGCACATCAGGTGTCTGATTTAGAGAGATTCCACTCAGTCGCGTTTGCTGTGCTGAGCTGTCACAACATAAAACAGAACGTCTGTATTTTCAGTGTATATGTATCTGTGGTAACTTTGTATTGAAGGTTGTGCAGTGGCTAGGGAATTGCGATGGAATTTCAGCTGGCGGACATTTTGTGAGTTGGCTCTACTCACTTGTGTTCATTTGTTGTGCATCTGTGGCGTCTGGAGATTAGATAAAGCACATTTTATGGATATTTTGATAAAGGTAATCCCTTCGATGGCTGCATATCTGTCCCTGAGAGAGGAGAATGATGCATGCTGTCTGAAAGGATGGGCAGTTTGTGCGTCGCTATGGTAACAGCAGGACCGCCACAAAGATGTGCGTCTGAGGAATGTGCTCTTTATAAAGCTGCATTCGATCTGTACCTCAATACATTACAATGGAGCACGCGTTTCCCTCACTCATCAGCCGCAACAGCACACTGCGTGCAGTCAGCGCAGTCAATTCTGCGCAATTCTTATTCTGCTGGTAAAATTATCTGTTATGTACTGGAAAATGTCTATTTGAATGTCTATACTAATTGTATTTATATTTTTTTCCCTCAAAACATCAATTTAAATCAGTAGAAACCATAAACAATTCCAATGTCTCACAACATTCTCTATTTTTTTGTCTTACCTTATAAAAGAGGTATTTTTAAAAGCAGGCATTTAATAGCTTCGAAATTATTGTGACGGCAAACAGGTTAAAGATAAGCGGCGGGGCAATTAATTTATAGGGCAAGAAGTTTTTTCCAAAGGTATCTGCTCTATTGACTTTCATTCAGCCATGACAGCCTTTGGTCTCTGGTGGGATTCAGGGCCGTTAGGTGTTTTTGACTGGAATTTGCAGTCTTATCATGGGGAGGGTCTTTGGTTTTACTCCCATGTTGGTTTAATCCAAGTGTTTCAAGGTTACAGCTCTTATGTGGTCACAAGCCTTTTCAGAAATTACATTTCCATAGCACTGTTTTTCCAACTCACTAGTTAATGCATACAGCACTGGGGAATTGTTTTAGCTATAATATCCAAAATACATCCTGTTTGAAAGTGATATATTGCTTGTTTTCTTGTTTATATTGTTTGTTGTGTGGAAATTAAACTTATTCTTACACAACAGATGTTTTACAGTAGTTGAGAAAACACCCTTTAACAAGCTAATGAGTGAGTTGAGATGACACACAACAGCATTTTTGTGTCCTGCCTGTTTTAGCTCATTTGCTCACTGATCTTTTACCTTCTGCCTGTCTTCTGCCCTCTAAATTGTGGGTCTGTGAAGCTCGAGGTGCTGCGAGGAGAGCAGGAAATAGACGGTGAATTCATCATGGTGGCATCGCTTGTCTAATTGCTTGTATTTTATGGAATTAAGCAAATTGGGTTTTTGGCTAGTGATTAATCCTAAACACCTGGAGGGAGGTAAGCACAGAGATAAAGGAGCAGGTGCTGGAGAATGTATTGATGGATTAGGCTGATTCTGATCCATTCCCTGTCTCACCTACTGCCTCGCAACACGTCGCTATGGCTGTGAATTTCAATTAAACGTGACCATCTTCACATGGTAAAGATCAGAGTTTGAAAGAAAAGGAGCTTTGACTAACTGCGGTGGCCCTCACAGTCCAAGGGCAGTGTAAAACATATTGTAGTTTCATTGATCTTGCACGTGTGGTTTAGTGTATTTACTTTGAATTGTTGTTCTGCTGACTTAGACTGATACCATAGTCACATTATCTCTCAGTATGTAGTGAAAATGGCTTCAGTTAGAAATGGGCTTTTTTTTAACTGTAGTGTTTTAAATTTGCCATGTAAGACATAGCTGTTAGTTACTGTATTATTACTGTATTATCTACAGCTATTATTGAGACATTGGGAAAAAATAAATATTATATATAAATAAATATTATATTATATATATATATATAAATAAAAAATATAATAAAAAAATATTACTTAAATTTAAAAAATGGGTTCAGCGAAAAACCTGGCAGGGCAAATAAAAATCTGAACCACTGATCCTACCAGACCAGCAGGACTTATTGTTAAGCCCTGGCTAAAATTGGGAAAAGACAATACAGTGGTTGGTATAAGGGCTGTCTTGGGCATTTGACCCCTTCAGACTACACGTACCTAAAGAGGATTATCTTGCCCTCACGTCTATAAGGTCGATACGGAGTGAAAGTATTAAGTGAGCTGCGCATCTGCAAGACTGTGATTAAGGGTTTCATAACGATCGTCTGGTGAACGGAAGACTTTTTCGTGCTTTTTGGCATGCAAATGAGTTGCAAAGTGAGAAATTGAGAGCTAAAGAAAGATTGTAAGGAAAATGAGAAGGATCCAAACAATCAGCATGACCTTTTTACAGCGCTGCCACTATAATGGGCTGCGAGATTCCCTCGGCTTCCACATCACCATCAGCTGACTGACCTCATGCCTTTACAGAGTATAAAATACAGACAGTGATTCACTTTACTGGCACTGTGTTTGGTGCTGCCATGCAGCAAGTGAGTAAAGAGCTCTAAGTCTCTTAAAACAAGGACTGGAGACGTGTGTTGGTGTTTAGATCATCGCATCCTACCATAAACGTATGCAAATTGTGGAGTGCACTCTGTGATTGAGAATAGATTTGTGCATCACAATAGTATGGTTTCAACTTATTAGTGATCACACAGTATATACCAGGATCAATCACTATCTTGTTTTTCAATTTACAAAAATCAATCGTTTAATGGCGGATTTCCTAGTGAAGTACTACAACACCTTAAATCCACCAATCAAGATCCACCAATCAGTGACATCATTGTTACCATGCGAATGGAAATCGCAGCATTAGCTAACAGCAGTAGAGGCTGGGAAAGAGATCAACAACCCAACAAAAAATATCAAAAACTATTTAAAGATTATTCTTTGCTGCATTGCCATCTATACGACTTATAATTCTAACTAAAGTTTTACAATCCAAGAGTATCTGCATGTGAACAGCCGAAAATACTTCATTGATAAGGTCTCTCTACATTAACCTACTTATAGATTTCAGCATTTTGCAATAAACTTTAAATGTATGCTTTTTAGTTAAATCTTTGTTAGTTTTATTTTGTAAATAATCCATCTCGACCAGACTTCCAGGTGACTATTCAGAATCTGCCCACCTTTATTCCTGCTGTGTGGAGTCTATATTCTAATCAGACAAGAATCCTTGTTCAGCAATTCCCTTAGTAGCTCTTACTGTCACTCCTGCAGACAGGCTGTGTATAAACGTCAGGATGTTGTCCTGCTGTTATCTCTGAGCTCTGGCCCTCTGAGGTTCCCCAGGCTCATCCATCATTGAGAGAGACTCTCCAGCTGTCTTGTTTGTGTGTTACTCCAGCCTCGCATGTGGGGAGATGCCACAGAAAATCCCGCTGGTCGACACTCGGGTAGATCACAATACCGGGGCTCCAGCCCCAGCATCAGGTGGATTTGAGAGATGCATGAGAAGGAGCTAGTAAAAAGATGCATGTGCTAATGTAGTCATCTATTTATTCAATCTGAGATTAATATAGTGCACATGATTGATGTGTACACTCCTACAGTTAAAGTTTAAAATGACATCTGACAGTCTAAAACTGAGGATAAATACGTGTGATGCAGCGAACAGCACTTAACAGTCTGTTTTACAGCTGTCAAACATGCTTGTGTGTGTGTGTGTGTGTGTGTGTGTATATATATATATATATATATATATATACACACACACAAAGGAAATATTGGTTCAATATATATGTGTGTGTGTGTGTATGCAGCAGCAGTGAGTCACTCGTTCTGAAAGTTCTGCTTCATTGATTGAGTTACAGTGGGAGATCTGTTCTTCTCACAGCACTGCAGAGCAAAACTGAATCACTGCCATTATACCAACACAGATACAAGTTCACTTTCCTGCAGGTCAGTCCAAGCTGTACAAGCATTTGGTGAACAAGAGGTTCTGGCTGGGATGTATTGACTGTAGGCTGTGTAAAGTACACGTGGAAGAATTGTTACTGTTTTAGCTAGACAGTTGTGTCAGGTCACACATTTTCGTTACACAATGTATTTTTGTTCAAAAGCAATAACTGTAAAGTCATTAGATCGGAACAGATGAGTTAATGCATATCAAAGGAGCACAGTGTGAATCGATGCATGTTAGAATTGTGTTTAGGTAAAGACAGCCATTCATAAATTGCTTGAGTGCTTATCTTATTAAATATTTATGCACTTCACTTTGCACAGTTTCAAAACATTTGTCATCAAGACAAACTGGGTTACCAGTAATCCTGGGTTAAAAAATGACCCTAGGTTAACAATTTTAAGTGTAAAAAGCCCTTAAGTGACTTATCCAAATAACACAATAAACCAAACTAATCTACAGCTTCCACTACAGACGTTTTGTAGAAATTGTTGGAGAAATTTTGTAGGAGTTTCTCCAGCTTAATGATTTTTATTATTCATCCATTGCATCATGATTTCATCACATAATGATCATCAGATCTTTGATCTTGACCTTTACTTTGCCACTTTGCAGATGTTGAAGCCAGATCATAGTGAGATCCGCCTTCGAGCTGCATAACCCAGTGTTCAAAGCTCAGCGCCCCCACAGGAAACCTTCATGGTGTGTTTAATTTGGATGTTTCATTAAAAATACCGAACAACAACACAACATGAACATAAAAAATGATTTATTTAACAGCAAGAAGTAAAAGCTTTTGTACACAGTGTGTAAAACTTGTATTATACTCTTTGACACCAGTCAGATGGTTCACACAATCCTAAATCATTATTGGCTTATTTGATCCACCATCTCGTGGGTTTCAGATCAATTCTTACCCAATAGTTTGTTGTGACTCTAACTCTATGTAATCCTTTACCTCCATTTCATATAAAACTTTATCGGCCTTGCACAAGCGTCCGTACGTTTTGTCCGACTCCAAATCTGAAGCCCTGATCAATATCATTAATCTTTAAGCTGGCTTCTGCAGAAACTTTGTTGTGTTGTAGCTCTGAATCACAGTACAAAGTGAATAGTGCCCAAATTTCTTGAAAATTTGGAGGTAAATTGGGCTTCCTGGGGTGTTTAGGAGAGCAGGCCTGATAATAATGAATGATTCTGTTGAATATGTTTTTGAACTTTGGGTACTATAAGAATTGCTTATTGAAAATTCCAAGAATTGCACAATGATTTGTGACTTTAAAATCTTTGTATTTCGTTTATCAGTTGTGTAATGGGAGATTTAAGTTTTGAACCAGTCCTTCAGGCTCCATATGAAGGCTAGTGTGTTTGCAAAAAATAATGCAGCTAAATTTCTCTGCATAATATATCAACTCAGAGATAATAATTGAAATTAACGTTTCCAAATCCTGAACAGTTCCTTGCTGATTGCATCTTTGGATTTCTGTGGGAGGGTGAATCTGTTTGTCTGTGTTTGGAGGGACGCAATGTACACAAGTGGAAGAGCAACAGATAATATAACATTGTACATTTGCTGTGGCTTACAGCTTATTGAATTGGATTTTTTTAAGGCAGCTTCAGTGGTGAGGGAGTCAAGATTCACTGTACTTATTTGAAGGTACATTTGATATTGGAATTCTTCTTCCTGAAACATTTAGGAGATTCTTTAACTTCAAACTAACTGCATTAAATGCATTACGAGACCCTTAATGCTAAAGTTAACAGTTAACAAGTCAGTTATTGAGCATAAACATAACAGATCATTTACCATTTTGCGGGAAATGTCAGTTTGACATGGTTACGTCGCGTCTGTAAACAAAAACGAAGAAGACCTGGAGAAGACCTACTATATTGTGTGTTAGGATGCTGGAATGGTGGAGAGCTTGTTCTTTAATTTATTTTCATTTTATTTATTTCATCTTGACATCCACATTAAGAAAATAACTCACATAACTTTGCAGCTTGTTTCGAACAGTGGTGGCAATAGAGAGGCAAAAGTTATGGATTTTAATATTTTATGGGAAATGCACAGGAATTAGTTTGAGGACTTACAAAAAGTATTTTGGTGGTATAATGGTTTAACATATCAGATGGTAATACAACAGTATTCATAACACCAGCCAGTCTGCCTCTAGAATCACTCTTGTATAGTCATGTTTTGTATTTTTTTTGTATCTAGACGTGAGGTTTTGATATGAGAGATTATACATTATCAAAATGACAGCGTGTCATTATTATATCATTGTATAGGAGGTAAATGAACTGCAATTTTGCATCTTTTAACATTTGAAATTCACAAACTGAAAAGGGCTCGTAACCACCGCCTTTAAAAGTATTCAACGATTTCTGTCATTATCTGCAGGTTATTGATATACACATACAAATTACAAGCACCTTTCAGATTTATCTTTAGAGAACCAGTGATATTTTTAAAGAGTATCTATTGGTCCTGTCACTTTAAAGCAGTTTAAAACAGTTTTTAAAGTGTATGCAAAACTGTTATGCTTCAACTCTGCACAAAAGAGGATTTATTTCTGTTTTAGTTTATAGGTTAAATCTTCAGTAAAATGGACCGTTTGTAAATGTTTCTCTTAGATGTGTTGCAGAAATCTTGCTATCCCAGTAAATCAGTCGTGAGGTTGCCAAATCAAAGATGTGTGGGTGAAGGCCAGACTTATTAAAAAATATGTCTGCAAGCAGCGATGACGGGCCCAATCACTACAGTGCCAACGCCACCTGGTGCTTCTCTATAAATGATGCACAATTGACTTGCTTTCAATTCAGAAATGGAATCGTGGACTATTTTAAAGTCTAAAGTCTTTTTTATTATTACATCAGTCATGTCTCTAGATTATTCTGACCAAATTTGAAGTGACTTGGCTAAATGTAAGTTGACTATTTTAAAGTTAGTTTGTTGATTGTGGCTTGCAATAGTCATATCAGTGTCATCAGCCCTCCACACCAAAATATATTTACCAAGTTGGGCGTAAATCACAATGCATGTCATAGATTTTAGAGACTTCCTGTTTTCCATTTATCGCCATAATTGTATCTACTCACCATGGCAACATAAATCAAGATATCAAAAATCCCTTCGCAATTTTGCACCTTCAATGTCATGGGCTGCTGTGCTTAGGGTGTGAGTAAGCTTGTTAAACCACAGTGTTGAACTGCTGTCCTTTATTTTCTTTACACATAGAGGAGCAACTGTGTCTAAGGTGTTTAAAGGAGTTTTCTATTGAATTGTCAAGGTTTTATCTTGTAAATTAGTTATCTTGTAGCAAGCAGCTGATTTTGCAACCATAGGCAAATGTATTAAACAGGACACCAGATAATGATCTGAAATGTCTTTGCTCTGCTGCAGAATATTAATGTCATCAACATTTACACCAAAGGACAATATTAAATCTAAAGTATAATTACAACAGTGAGTAGGTCCTGATGTAACGCAATGCAGACTCACACATAAGATGTTAGTTCAACCGACAGGCGTATTTATTGAACAGGGATGGATAATGTAAACAGGTAAGTATAATGAGAGATATAGTCCAGAGATATATAACGCAGAGTAGTATGGGTATATAGACAATGGAGTCCAGGAGCTGGCGATGACGATGGAGTTGTAGACACAGGTAATGCACACACAGACACACACTGGAGAACACTCAGGAGATCAGGGATACACAAATGAACTGGAGCAGGTAAATGAGATAGCGTGGATGAGTCTGTTTCCGTGGTTGAGATCAGACAGCGAGTGAATGGAGTGTGCGTGTGTGTGTGTGTGTGTGTGTGTGTGTGCTTATAAAGTGTCCTTGATTGCTCTCAGGTGCAGGTGATTAGTATTCGGGTGATTGCTGAATGTGGGTGGAGCCTGGTGCTTCTGTGACACCTGACACATGATTGAGTTTAAAATGTCTTTCAAAGCCAACACCAATGCATGTTTTTCATGATCCACATGAATGTTAAAATTAAGACTTGATCTGTGGCCAATACTACTACTGTAAGCAAATTCTTTGATAAAGTCTGTGTGGTGCCCTGTTGGCCTGTATACAGTAGCCAGTAGAAATGACAGTCAATTAATCATTTACACTAGAGAAAGTTTAGTTGTCTTTTTTTACTTTAGACAGCCGTGAGCTTGTTTTCTGCAACAGGCTTTCTCAGAAGGACTTGAGCACAACTTTTGTCTTAGGTATTTGGAAATGTTTCCACCACTGTACATTAAAAGACACCTGCTCATTTATATATAAGCATAACTCCCAGTCTTAATTGCTGACAAGAGTTAGTCTCAATCATCTGTCATTTGAAGCATGTGAAGCAAGACAGTGTAGCACTGTGGGTCATGAGCTATGAGTCTCTTAGGTCTACCAGATAGCATATTTTCCTCCTCTTTTCAGTCTGTACTCATGTCTGTGGCTACAGAATCCATTCTGTTCATCTTTCTATTGACGTAACTTTGCTGTAATCCAGTACTGCATTAATATTGAGTTAAACTCAATATTAATAACATGAGGATTAAATGTGTAATATAGTGGAGGGGAATTTAATAATTCAGAACTAAGTCATAATCAGGACTAAACAAAAGATGAAGATTATCAGAAAATCAGACAGATTACAACAGAAATGTTGTGTGTCTTACTCATTCCTGTAAACAAGTCAGTTTATTTTCTGTAGAACTTGTAGAACTTTAGAGAAAACAGGACTTTAATATAATGTAGTTAAGTTTAAATTAATTTAAATATTTCTTTACAATACTAAAGTTCCATATGTTATTTAAAATATCCACATGTTTAATGCATTGTTGCATAATAATTAAGATTACAAAATGTATTTCTGTTCAGTCTTATCTTAGATGACAGAGAAATCTTTTTCCTGCAGATACATTTAGCAGGTGAATAACACTTAATGGAACGTGATTTTTCCACATGCTTGTAATGAACTTTCAATGCCCTGTCCCCACAAATAAAGCACTTAAAGTTAAAGTGGAGCAATATCAATCCTGTCAGCTTCTCCAAAGAAAGCCATTTACATCTGCAACACTGTGCTGGCTAATATATCCTTTTTGCTTGGAAATGAGTGATTTGAAATTGGGCATTTATTATAGTGCTCAGAATTGAACATTTATGTTTATGGCGCATTCACGAGCTGAATAACCAGTGCCCAATGGATGATAAAACTGTCAAAAACACCCAACAAACATGTTAAAGAAGGGACCTGAGTCATATCTAAGGACATAATATCATAGAAATTGTTAGAAATAGTTGGACACCTTAGAAACTACTTAATAATGGCATAGAATTCACTCAGAACACCCTCTGTATGGCTTGGGTTAACAGCTGCTGAGAAAACCTTTTAAATGCATAGAAACACCTTGGTAACCAATGTAAAAACACTAGCACTGTGACTGTGGGTCCTACACAGGCAAACACTGCTCACGTTACCTCGGTAAATGTCAACATGTATTTTCTTTCATGTATTCTCTCATGTTCAGTCGCATACCGCAGTCATGGGGTCTCTAGGACCAACTGTACAGTGCCACCACCAGTTCAGAAATTCATTTTTCAAATGGCTCTAACTTCTGACCCAGATGCTCTACAAAAAATTCCTTATTTTACATTCCTTATTTTACATTAAGACTCCTTCCAATACAGTAGCCGCCATTTTGAAAAGTACAGTATTCAGTTTTTCACTACTCTTTCAAACTTTGTCCAATTCTTACAAAAATTGGCTCATATGATCTTTGGACCGAGCTGCATTGAAATGATTGAACAGAATGTTTTCATTCTTTGTTCAAAAGTTACATAGCAATTGTAACGATGTTGACCCAAAATTGGCTTGGAGGTATCTTGGGCATTCTTTGATCGATCACTATAAAACTTCACTGGCATGTTAATCTAAGGATCTGTGCCACCTACAGGTCACAAGTTTGGAAAAATGGCTATTTTTGCTAATAACTTTATAATTGATTATCATAAAATCACAATCATCTGTCTACGGATTCCTTGGGTCATGTTGAATCTGTCGACATTTTGAAATTGTCTAAAATTCATTTTCTCCATGTCATCATATTTCTTGGTTTATGCCGATTTTTTGACGAGAGTTGTCATTTTCCAATATTTTCATCCTCGTTATTTTAAAGCATATGAATATCTTTTCTCCTCCGTTTTTACTCCTTCTACAAATCTGGTCCAATTTTGTCCACAGAACTAATTTCAAACAAAAAGTAATTTAGTAAACTATAATCAGTAACATAATCAGTAATAGTGATGTATGTATTAGTATATAACAGAGGTCTTATAGGCAGTGAGGCTGTCTGTTTCATTGATTTTTCATAAAGGTCATTTATTTTAAAGTTTGTATCTCAGGTGTTTTTTTATTTTTAATCTTTTTATTTGATTTTTTTAATGTTCTTCAAGTCCTTGGAATGTCTTGCATGATTTAGAACCAATCATATATATGATTATATTTATGTATGTTTTAAAATTTCATATTATGCAGTAGGATCTTATTTTTCAAGGGTTTCTAAGGGATTTTCATTTGCTTCTATTAAGACCAGAATTAGTTTTAAATTGTGATACAAATTCCATTAGCCGCCCTGTTCCTTTGTGATTTTCCACTAGGATTATCTCCTGATTTATCCTGTCAACTAATATAGCATCTATACACAGATTCATAGTATATTTGTTTGGATACAACCAAGAGGTTAAAATTTGTTTGCTAGAATACACATCTACTTTCACTGGTCATACAACATATAAACATAAATCTGCTTGCTTTAACATCGCAGCTCAGGATAGCCACTAATGAGGGATTTAGGACTGTGCATGTTTGCATAGCAGGATGGCTGTTAACAACAGGTGATTGGCTCAATAACATTTAAATCCACAAATAATGAGCATAAACAAAGATACAACAGCCTCAAAGAACATGCTTTTAAAACATTGTTTTAGCTAACTAACTCAGAGGATGCAGCGTTGTTTTTTCATAGAAGCTCCAGCAGTTTCAGTGTGGCTTTATTAATACTAATCAGGATGGGCATATGGTTTTGTTGATGTTCTGGGCCCTGTGCAATGTTTCATCATGGCTTATCAACCCAATTACCATGGTTCCATCAGTCAATTTGATACGTGTTGCTGAATAGTTTAGTGTAAGTAAGTCTGGCCAGAAGTAACAGCGCTCAAGAGCAGCAGTGCTAATAGTTCATTTAGAGCAGGTTGTGTTGCCCATTTTGATCACTCAACACACAACTGTTGAAAACACTGCAGGCATTTGTTATTATGGGAAAGTCGTTTGAAACCGGTTCTTATTGCTACATTCTGACTAATAGTGTGCAAACCTTCTAAATAAACAGCCATTTGCACACATGTTTATACAGGGTGTATACTGGACTGGAAATCCCAGATACCTCTGCAAATGTTATTCCAAACACTTGGCAACTTCCGAAGAGAATATGAAATGAATCACTCTCATCTTTTATTCTGCTGAGTCTTGGTTTTGGACCGTTGCGTGTCACGTAGGATCTGCATTCATCCCTCAACCTCTGACAATTCTTCTTCCCTACATCTTCTGCTTAGGACGATTACCATGTAAAAAACTGTAAATGTGCCGCATGCTGCAATAAATAATTATTCAGAGATGGACCATGACAAAAAAACAAACAGATTTTTGCCACTGACAGAATCTGGTTACTGAGGATTATGGGTAATGGGTCATAGGTTGATTTATTTGCATATACTATGCTAATATTCAACCATTTCCTGAGTTGTGATGTGAGTACAGTGTAACAGAAATCGGTGCATTGGTATTGGAGATTTATCTCTTTCACAGTTGTCTGGTCTTTGTTTTTAATTTGATATTTGTTCTGTTTAAAAGTCTTTTATCTTGAGCAGGTTGTGTTTCTGAGTAATTCATGCATGCAAATGATCCTCAGCTGCTCCACAAAAGATTGGGAAACTGTGTAATTGATTTCTCTCAGCAGGTGAATACCATTCAAAACATGATACTTTTCTGTAAACTGATTTCTAAAGGGCATCTCTCAGACAGACCTCTGTTGCCCTCACTGGCTGGTTATTAATTAAAGCATATCTGAGATATTAAACATATCTGTTAATATATTTCAGATTCACCACATGAATATGTCTGTGACTAATTTGTATCTGGAAGTAACAAAATCAATAGAAAATGAATTTTCTTAAATAGAAATTTGGACACAGTTTTGTTGTACTTAACTTTTTAATTAATCAATATAATCAGTATTCTTCCCGACACCATTTTTTTAACCATAGATGGATGAATAGATTTTACAAATATGGTTCAGATTCTAGCTAATAATATTTTCATAAAAACAGAGCTGGTTCTGGATGAACCTCAACTTTCTGAATATGAAACAGTTCTCGGTTTCCAACCCTAGTTATGGATAACATGTCATGCCTGCATAGATACACAGACATTGAAAAGATTTTGAATTGTCATAACTGAAGTTTGAAAAACACCAGCAGTGCATTACGTTTACTGAGCTGAAAGCTACAGTGAGAAAATGCCTCTTGCAGTTGGACCCAAACTTTTATTGTACAGAACAAATAGGCAACTGAGACAAGTGAAATAACCACTGTCTGACTGTAGTTTAATAACTGTGTCCCTGAGAAGACTGTTCTTGTCACTTCTGCAGTTTTCTCTTTAGAACAGGTTTAGAACATTTTTAAGTGCCGGTACAAGAATTTTGTAGGCAACATAAATTCATAAAATATGGTATATTTGTGGCCTTTGTGAAGTTGTGTGTGAGTTTAGTTAGTTAAGCACTTTATGTGCGCTTAACGTTTTTATGAACCCTAGGAAGTGAATGTGAAAGGTTTAATTGCAAGCGTTTGGAAACCAATCATATATTAATAAATATAATATCTCATCACCATTATGAGCTTGCAGGTTTTGGCAGTAATAATAAGAAAGGCAGTAGACATTTTCTTTTAGTCAGGCTATAATCATTCTTAGAGAAACAGCCAGAGAAATAAAAGTGCTTTTTTCCTTTGTTATAGAAATGTCACTACCCATGAACTTTATCTTGAATGGCCTTACTGACTCATGTTTGGTCTGAACACTGTCTCCAGATGTTCCCTCAGCAGTTTGGAGCCTCATATGATTGACATTTGATCTCGGCCAAGGGCCAAAGTGGCCAACATCCACTGACCCATTCCTGATTACACAGGCAGATTGGATTAAGAACTGTGTGTGCCGTTAAAGAGCCCAGTTTATTATGCTTTTTCACAATTTACTGCCTGACTTTATATTACATATTATAATGGTTGTTCATTACCACCCCACTCCTGTACCTTGTTGCACAGGAAAATACCCGGGATTATTAAACCAATAAAAGACCTGCCTCCTGGCCCACATTTATTTTCATCTGAACAATGAATTATGTTCATGACAACATTTCTGCAGTACATGTTGACGCAGCGGTGCCACTTTTTGCGAAGCACATGGTGGAAGTAATCAAACTTTTTCCTGCCTTTTTTTAAATTAATCTTCAAAGTACAAAAGTAAGGATCTCCAGACAGAATTACGGCAAGCGCTGGGGCAACTCTTAATTACTGAGTACGAATAAATTAATTACCATGTTTTGTCTTGTAATGATACCATGTGGGAAATACAGAATATCTGCGCATAATCACAAACAATCTTTTAAAAAACATGATTTAAAAACATTGTATATCCTTTTTAAATTCCTCTTTCATTCAGTTCACTTCCCTTAATAATCGACTGTCAGTGGTGTTGTGTTGTCATTTTGTATAGGTTTCTTAAGAGAGTACATCAGGATTACGTACTGTTTCTGCAATAAATGTATGCTATTGTAAAATGTTAGAATGGCTTTTGTGTGGCAGACAGGTTAAATAGTTTTCATAAGGCAGTGGAGCACAGATGCAATTCTCCCTAAATATAACTCTACTATAGTTATTTGTTATAACACAGAATTCATTTTCACTGTCACAATCAATACTTCTGTTACTTGTTTTTACTGTATTGTACGGTAAAAAACATACCGTTTAGTACTGCACAGAATTTACAATCATAGAAATTATGATTTTTTTTTCAGTTGAGTACTGAAATAATAGATGGTAAACAAAAATAAGAAAAAAAATGTAATATTAATATAGTATAAGGTTGTCGATTTAAAGGGATAGACTGTGTTTTCCAGCACCTTTAAACAGAAATCAGAGCTCACACATAGCCTGTGCTAACTTTAGCTACCTGTTGCTCTTCGTAGTACTGGAGTTTAGCACACACGCAGCGTTTGTGTCAATAGTTTATTCAGACACTGTGCTGATGGGAGAGGAGGAACAGACACACACAGACAGTTTCTCTCTCTCTATCTTTAACTGATGGATTAATAGCATAATTAAGTAGCCGCACGTTTGGTTCCTGTTTATCGTCATGTTGCTAAGCAATGACATCAGCCAATCGCTCCATCCCTCTCTGTAATCCTGTGCCCTCCCTCTCTCTCTTTCTCTCTGTCTCTCTCCCTCCGTCTCTCCCACATGCATTTATCCCTGTAACAGCCTTAGTGTGCTGTAGTGGTCTGAGCGCAGCTCACAGGCAGACGGCATGACCACAGTGTGCAGGAGAAGCCCACAGCCTCTCATGTAGCCCATCGCAGCAAATTCTCACACATACACGTGCACTTACAAAGACACGCTCAACTGATCTTCAGGGACGCCAACAGATCAACAGAAAGCAGAAGATTCTACTTTAGAGCGGACTCTTAATTTTTTTGATCTTTAAATATTCCTTTATTTTGTCATTTTCATTTTTTTTTTATTCTTGCTACTGGCCCGCCGCCCTTTTTGCTGGGTTCAGGGGTGGTGGCACATCCTCCAAAGGGCTGCATGAATGACCCAACGCAAAGGCGAGAAGACAACCATCAGCATTCAGGAACACATGGCCATTGATGTATGTCCAGGTCCAATTCAGCCTATCAAACAGATATCTGATTATTTCCCCCGTTACCCGCGGGGTCTTCACCCCGCAGCCCCTCCTGCCCTCAGCCGTGCCAGCTCTCTGAGAAGCACCAGCACCAGCCTAAAGTCCGAGGGCCCGGTCGCAGACCCCAGCCGGGATGAGGAGGACCTGGATCAAGCCTTCGGTGCCACGGCTCTCGTGCCCAGCAAGAAGGAGGAAGAACCGGACGTGGAGGGCTATGACTCAGATGACTCCAGTAAGTAGAGTTCTGTTCCCGCTCTTTTGTGTTGCTCCACAATGGCAACCGTTGCCGTGCGAGCCATGATAAGCTCTGTGTCTGATTCTTATGTCATCATATTTGGGAAAGAGGAAAGTCTGTTTGTTTTTCCACCTAAGTAAGCAGTGCTCAAAGAGCTTCACTTCAGCAGCTGTGAATGAATGCTGGGAAATTGCTGTGGTTGTTTTTGTTGCTTTGATTTACTGGTTTCAAAAGGGCATTACAGCTCTGTTCCAAAACCTAGTGAGCTGCCTGATGCATACTGCCTACACAGGTAGCTATCTTCTGTATGGAATCAAACTGTATAGAATCAAATGAGAGATTTGAGTTTTCAGCATTCTGCATGGGCAAAAGCACACACACACAGTGAGAGGGTTACCAGTCATTATAATAGTGTTTAACACTGGAATGTTACTAAGCTAATGACACTATAATGTCCACACAAAATACACAACACACGCCAAAATGAGTTTTTGATCAGATTATATAAACTAGTATCTACAGTAGTGAATCAATATGAATATATCAATGTTTCTCTCAGCTTCAAACTCCAGATGTGATGGTGCTTTAGAATTTACTACTTAGTGTTTGAAACAGGTTTTTTTTCAAGTTTTTTTACAGCTGTACTGTGCTTTATAATTACATCTAGGTAGGTAGTTTACTAGGTTTTGGAACGGAGCCTCGGTTTACACAACACAGACTAAACATCTGGGCTGTGTCCAGCTGCAAATATGTGAGAGAGCTTCATAATGTTGGGCTGTTGGTGACCTGCACAAAACCGCTGCCTGTTTTTTGTGATTATTCCATCGATCAATACTGTAAATCTTTAAGGTGATTCTAGTGGGCATCAGGTGTTACTCATCAGTTTCTGTTCTATATGTGTGTCGGCAGAGCTCCTCTCAACCCCAGATATAAATCTTATTATGGATCTCTCCACATGGCTCCTTTTGGAGTCCAGTTTTCAATCACGGCAACCTGTACACAAGATTAGATAGAGCCCTGCTGTCTCATGTCGTTGTTTTATCATTACCCTGCTCTGTCTAAAATGGGGTTAATCCATACGGTGCACTGCTTGGGCGTGTGTGCTGATGAAATGCAAATGGCTTAGATCTACCACGATAGGTCCCGGATCTCATCCTGTTCAGCGCTGACATAGCACGGAACGATCTGTGGCTCACAGATGTTAACCTTTGACCTCCATGCATGCTCCAGCAGTGAGTCAAGCAGGTGACTGTATTGAATTCAAAACCGGGACAGTGATAAAATGACTGGTGGAGAATGTTAACGTTTAAATATAAAACATGCATCAGAAGCGCATGTCTGTCGTAGTGTGATTGCATGGTTTGCCGTTGAGCGCAGTAATCAGTATCAGTCGCTCATACACAATGACAGCTGTGCCACAGGTTGAGGAAATGTGCTGTCTGATATAACCAGTCCCTGTTATGAGGGAAGGTGATGTATGTAGGTGCTGGAGGATCATTAAAGAAGAGAGTCGTGGGTTTGCAGCAGCTGTGCATGTGTTTTATGATGATAGATTAACATGGACTGCGATTCATTGGTGTGCAACAAATGTGGCCACTCTAAGTCATATCTCTCTTCCCATGCTATCATTTCCTTCCTTTCTGACACAACCGCGATGCACATATTAGTAGCACAACAAATTTAAACCTAACCCGACATGTTTGTTATGTGCCATTTACACTAATTTGCCAGAGCATTTAATGGGTCGAGAGTCTCGCAGGGATTTCTGCAGAGTAACTTAAATAAAATCATCTCTAGGGGAACGAACATGAGGCTCACTATCGCAACAGATGGATTACAAGGAACTTCACAAACATTTGGTGAATGGTGTCTCCGCAGCTCTGCTGATAGGCCATTTATGAACTGAATACTACCAAACAGATTGTGAACAGAGCAGTCTTCTGTTTTAGGGCTTAATTGAGAGCTGAATACAAACATATTTGGGATAATACCTTTTCCAGGAGGCATGGAAACAGATGAGCACTTTTTTATCAAGTATGTAATATTACGCAGTGTAACATGAGCCGGAGTGTTGCTGTACTGAATACCAGCATGGCTGGGATTTGAGTTCATCTATAAACAAGTATTTAATACTGAGTAATTACTGGCGTCTAAATGGTACATAACTACAAAAACTCTTGTTAAAAATGTGCCATTGTGACTTATTTTGCCAGCATGGGTCACAACTACATAGTGGAATGATAAATTCCCATTAGTCCCAGTTAAATAACATCTGTTTGTCACTGGTTCTGACAGCCTCATTGACCTGTTGACTTTTACTAAACACAAATGCTTTGGGAAAAACAACTTGGAATGATGTAATTCTCAGATGGCTCGTGAGTACCAGAGGATCAGATCTCTGGTGTCGTCTTCCTCCAGAGATTTGTCTGTGCATCGCTGTCATGTCATTCCTCATTGTATATTATAGGAAGAGTCGTTTGGTCTTCAGTATAACCAGTCTGATGGGTGTTCACACTGACAGAGATTTGTGCTGACAAAGCAGAAGTAAATCATTTTCAGTGAGTTGTCAGTTTGAAGTAACATGAAGGGCAGTGACTGGAAACAGTCAAGCAGAATTTAAAGCTACAGCACGTAATTCTTGCACCACTAATGACACCAAACAGAATTGCAAAAATAACCAAACAACAAGTTTTCTACTATTTCTCTTGAACACTTGTTGGTCATTGCAATCACTGTTCATTTCAGCTCTGGAAAGGAAACTGAGTTCATACTGATTTTATACTTTTTTACTGTGAATCCAGTAAATCTACTGTGACCTTCTTAGTCATGTTTAACCCAAATGTATGACACCCATCATATCGTACTGAACTGTTTGTTTGTTAACTGTTTGTTGCTTTTCATAACTAATTATAAGTTTCATAACTAATTATTTTTCAGCCCAGTATGTCACACGCAACCACGCAACCTTTTGTACTGAAGGATTTGTGGATTTAGCATCACCAGTGCAATACACATGCCTCTGGTTGATGTGTGACACAACCCCTGCTGCTAAGAGAGTCAATTACTGGGAAGTTACTTTAAAGATTAATTGTTTTTCAGGTTGTGCTGAAATCAAGTGAAAAGACATTTGAAAGATTTGTGTGTTCACCAGATACTTTACAGGCTGGATTACAGAACTGGACTGTAGTTTAATTTAGCTATTTTTTATGTAACACTAAGTTTGATAGGGTCTTAAAGGATTAGTTGGATTTGATTTCCAAATGAGTTTGTTGACTTTATGATGGATGATCTTCCTCTAGCCTGGACAATAGTGTGTGACACAAGAACTGAAGTGGCCACTGTGGCTGGCACTGCATGGTGAGGCACATCTGAAACTAATAGTATTTCATTACTATTGCCATAATAGCAGCAGTTCTCTGTTCCTATGAGAGCAAGCCTCCATCTGGCATGAGCAAGGTGTCTTCCAGGTCTGGGCAGAATGCCTTCAGAAACAACAAGGACATCAGGACCTTTGTGTTTTTTAAATCAGAAACATATTAGAAATGTATGTAAGTATTATATGAAGTCAAGACCTCTGCAGCAGTGATTGTCAGCTGGACCCAGATTGTACATTTGACACTGAGTGGAGATCCGACATAGTGCTAAAAATTGTTTACCAAGCAAACGTAAAAATGAAAAGTCCTTAAAATGAAAAATCCAGAATATTTAAATATTTCAAACAGTATGCAAACCATTAACATGACAGTAGTGATATGGAAACTAATTATTATTTGTAAATGTCTTACAAATTTCATTCATTTTCATTCAAAAACTCATCAGTATAACAAAATACAAAGCACATCAAAGTTCCACCAATATGACTTATGAATCATTAGACGCTCACAAACATGATGTTTCGACCAATGGCCAGTCTAATGAAGAGTCTTTACACTTAAAAACATCATGTTTAAGATGCCAAAGTAATAGAGACCAGAGTGGAGCCAGAAACCAGGGAGGAGACGTGGTGATGGAAACCTGGAAAAAGAGGAAATCAGGGCGGCCATCTTGAGCATGACAGGAAGCATGGAAGGCTCAGGGACGGCTATCTTGGCTGTGGAAGGGGACCACAAAAGGGTCAGGGATAACCTCCATCTAAATATTTGGGTAGACAGGCAACTTAGGAACGACCTCTGTGGTCGCGTCAGGGCAGACAGGAAAATCAGAGATGACCTCTGTGATTGTGTCCGGGCCCACGGAAAACTTGGGGACGACCTCTGTTTTGCATCAGAGCAGACAGGTATCAACATCTGTTCAGGAGCAGATCCTTGGACAGGAGCAGACTCAGGAATGGACTCTCAGACTGAAGCAGGATTTAGAGTGAGTTTTTGGACTGGAACTGGCTCTCGAGGAGCAGGAGAGAAGTGTGCAGCCCAAACACACAAAATGGCAACCACTATTACAGGGAGCACTGAGGCTAGAGAAACCTTTGTGACTGCCAGTGCTAAGGCCCTTGGAATGCCAGCTGCTCTGGCCAGAATCAGCGGTTGCTCTGGTCCTGGTCTGCCCATAATCACTAGATCTTGTTGTCTTATGTCCCCCAAAAATGTTTAGGGGAAGTGTCCTCCTCTACCTCACCAACAGTGAAGGAGCAACCACTCACCAGCAGGACATAGTCAGTTCATAACAGAAAAAAGTTAGAAAAATGAGCAATGCCCAGAAACTTTTTGAATGTGGTCCTGGATACCCTGGCACAGGCAGACTAGGACAACTGCTGGATCCATATGTGGTCAGTCGTTCTGCTAAAAAGGAGACAGACATCCAATGACAACAGGCAGAGATCAGGATTCAAATTCAGTTGGTTTATTTATAAAATCCACAAGAGCAATACGCTGAGAACTGGAACAAGAACAGAAACTACATTCAAACAAACAAACAATCATACAAACAATGACTGACAACATCTAAGTGAAACACAAGGGCTAACAGGTTAACAAGGGGGCAGGGCTAGTAATTAGCTCACAAGAGGGTAACCATGACAACAAACAAGGGAACAGAGCAGCAGGGAGACTAGAGGTGAAATGCGAAAACGAGACACACAGACAGTAATGTGACATCTAGCAACTACCCAGAGCATTATCACTGTCCTGGCAAACACCCTCGCATTGTGCCGCCGAGTTTTGAAATCATTTTCAGAATGTTAAAAAAGGAGAAAAACTGTTCTGTAGAACTGCCACTTCAATACAATCTGTTTAAAGGGAAAGTATTTCATGTCAAGCACCAGAACAGTATCCATGTTTAAAATTTCATTTTCAAAATCATTTTCCAATACTTTTAATATCAGGTAATTTCTAGGAGATTCAATCTCTCAAAACCCCTCCTTTCCGTAAGTCCACTGCATTTTAATTGGTCAGCTGGTCAAGTCTGTTGTGATTGGTATTCCCACATACACTGCATATCGGAAATGAAACACCCATTACATTGTTTTTACATTATCAATTCAAGCCTTCGAGTCCGAAGATGATACAGATGAACGAGTCACTTAATCAGACAGTCCAAACATGACTTGAGCAGGACGTTTCTTAGCGGTTTTTCTTAAAGTTTAAACTTTGTACGTGTTACATTACATCATGTAATAGCCATCTTATTGCATTCTAATTTTATTGAGGTGCATTGTATCCGAATGCTGAGTGAAGCTGAAAAGCTAAGCTGTCATGAAGTGCAACTGGTAGTATAAGCATTTTCTCTAACGGGTTAGGGTTAGGTGGGTTAGAGTATACATCATTGACAGGCAGTCAGTGAAGGCCATATGCAGACTATATGCTAATATGTAACATAGTGACATATGATGATGTCATGATGATGACATGAAGATGACAACCTGTTAAAGCGACTCAGAGTCGATTCTTTCTTTTGGGAAAAATTAACTTATATTTATTGTTACTGAGTTAAAGCTAATATTTATAAAAGTATAGTGGAGTGCTTTAATGATGTCCCAAAGGGCACCAGAAAGATTTTCTGTCTAAAAATTACCTGGAATATTACTTTTATCATGAAGCAATATTTAATTGAAATAATACAAGATGCTTTACCCTGATTGAGAGCACAAATGTTCTTTTTTAACTACCCCACTTATGTTTAATCTCATACATCTGCTCTTGACCTGTGGAAACAAAGCTGACTAGACAATGAGAAAGTGCGATTAGGTTCAACTGAAGTTCATTACCAGAATCATTTTCATTGACTTTCATATATTTTATTTTAAATTATTATACATCACATATATCAGAAACATATGAACTTTGCGGTTCAACCACAGGCTGTATAGCTATACTGTTAACCTTTGACCTCCATGCATGCTCCAGCAGTGAGTCAAGCAGGTGACTGTACGGTAAAGGCTGTACGGTTACTGTATAGTTACGGGCTGTACAGTTACTGTATAGTTACAGGCTGTACAGTTACTGCATTTACATTTACATTTAAGCATTTGGCAGACGCTTTTATCCAAAGCGACTTACATTGCATTATACTATACATTGTTTCTGAGTATGTGCAATCCCTGGGATCGAACCCATGACCTTGGTGTTGTTAACACCATGCTCTAACCACTGAGCTACAGGAAAGCTTATACTGTATAGTTAAGGCTGTGCGGTTACTGTATATTTACAGGCTGTACGGTTACTGTATAGTTACAGGCTGTACGGTTACTGTATAGTTACAGGCTGTACGGTTACTGTATAGTTACAGGCTAAACGGTTACTGTGTAGTTACAGGCTAAACGGTTACTGTATAGTTACAGGCTGTACAGTTACTGTATAATTAAGGCTGTACAGTTACTGTATAGTTAAGGCTGTACAGTTACTGTATAGTTAAGGCTGTACAGTTACTGTATATTTACAGGCTAAACGGTTACTGTATAGTTACAGGCTGTACAGTTACTGTATAGTTACAGGCTGTACAGTTACTGTATAGTTACAGGCTGTACAGTTACTGTATAGTTACAGGCTGTACAGTTACTGTATAGTTACAGGCTGTACAGTTACTGTAGGCTTATGAAGCGGAGGCACGCTCAGGTATAAGCAGGGGGAGGATTTCCTGAAAGCAGACTGCAACCTTCTGTCGAATCCTATTAACAGCCCTATCTGCAAGCTGTCGTGAGAGCAGATAATGAGAGAAATAGACTGGTTTTCCTGTGTTTTATACCCGTGGGTGTTACTGGATGAAGCTTTGCTGAATATATATATATATATAATTACTCATTCCTTATGTTTTATCCACAGTCTGGAATAATAGTAAACCCATCAAAACCACAATCATGAGAAATCATTCACTTGACATTTTATCATCCAGCTCAAGGTCTTAACATGGGAAGCTTTAAACAGTAAAGGATTTTACATCTGTGTGTGTGTGTGTGTGTGTGTGGAAGTATGTCATGTTTTCTTTGTCCACTCTTATGAATAATGACTAGAACTTCTTTATTTTTTCTATTCTTAAAGGACTTTTCCCTCTTCTTTTTCCCTTCATTTTTTTTCTCCTCTCCTCTGGTCTGATGTGCTCTCATCTTCTCTGCTCTGCTCTCATCTTCTCTGCTCTCCACTCCACTCCTCTTTTAGCTCGTCTCTTCTCTGCTCTCCACTCCTCTTCTCTGCTCTGCTCTCCTCTTCTCTGCTCTTTACTCCTTTTCTCGCACGTCTCTTCTCTGCTCTCCTCTTTTCCGCTGTCTTCCCTCTGCTCTCCTCTTTTCCGCTATCCTCCTTCTGCTCTCATCTTCTCTGCTCTGCTCTCATCTTCTCTGCTCTCCACTCCTCTTTTCGCTCGTCTCTTCTCTGCTCTCCACTCCTCTTCTCTTCTCTGCTCTCCACTCCTTTTCTCGCTCGTCTCTTCTCTGCTCTCCTCTTTTCCGCTGTCTTCCCTCTGCTCTCCTCTTTTCCGCTATCCTCTCTTTGCTCTCCTCTTCTCTGCTCTCCACTCCTCTTCTCTGCTCTGCTCTCCTGTTCTCTGCTCTCAATTACCATCATGTGGATGCAACTGTCTTACAATCAGTTGTGTCTGCCATCTGGGGCTGCCATTGATGGAGTTCTTGTTTTTCTGTTTGCATGCTGTTAATGACAACTCACTGTATGTGTGCTCAGTGATCATTGACAGATTGACACATGCAGTCACTGACGCACAAGTAAACAATGAAGAATATATACATGATCTTCACAGATCGTTTGCAGTGAAATCCTCAGTCACTCAGCAACAGTCCTGTTCAGATGTTATCTAATACTCTCATTTTTCTTTATTCTCACTGAGCAGATTAGGTAGAAACATCTTCACTGAGTGTCACTGAGTGTCACTGAGCATCACGTTTTGCTGGGATGCTCAGATGTCCTCCAGATCTCTCCAATTTTCGCCATACACACGTTAAGAGAGGATTGTATTGTAACCATTGTAAGGATACCCAGCCCCTGAAGACCCCAAACAAAAGCCACATCTACACACAGCTTACAATTATCTGTAGCTCATAATAAAACACAACCACAACAAAGATTTCATAAGGTTGTGAGGATGAAATACGAATGTTGAATGGGTATAATTACTTATTCTGACTATGGTAGCCAATAGAACAGTAAATAGGAAAGCTGTAAAATTTGGCACACAGACAGAGGACAGTCCAAAATGCTAGCATAGCAAATTTAGAGTCTCTACCTCAAATGACGCCACAAACAGCCATTTTAATGCTCATAACCCTTGACTCATAATTCCTAGAAATAAAATTCTCACATGAAACTTGACCTGAGGATGCCTGCACAATTTTGTCACAGTGCCATCCAGAAATATTAAAAATGGCTATTTTTGCTTATAACTTGGGTCTTAAATCATGAGAATGGTTTCTTTAGATTTAAGGAATGCTGAGTGAAATGATATCCGATGTTCCATTGTCGTCCATTTTGGGGGTTGACCAATTTGAAAGGTTTATGAAACTTGGTATGATTCATCAGGACCAAGCTCAGAGGGCACATGCAAAGTTTGGGGTTGCCACCCTTTTGTGGTTAAAAGATAACACATTTATAAAAATGCTTATAACATTTAATTGAAATGGCATATTGTCTTGTGACTATATCTTTTACATTCTAAGGCTCAGTCCTGTGATAACACATTTGTCATAGTCAACACAACTTTCTGTTGATCATTTTGAATTATATTAAAAACCTATTTTTCATACTCCTCCTACAACTGTTGACCACTTTGTACAAACTTGGTATGAAGCATCTAGAGACACTCACAACCAAAAGTTATGGAATTTCAAAGTGTTGATTACTTGAATCATTCTTTTATCCAGTGTCAACACATTTGATGCTGAGCGTTTATAATGGACTTCAGGCTGTATCTTTACACAATGTTTGTGTATTGACTTGAAACTTTGTAGGTGTCGTTGTCAACATCCTGACTGCCTCATAAACATTTGGTGACAACACCTTTTATTGATTAAAAGTTATAAATTGTGGCATTAGGTTGTAATGTTTTTTTTCTTTTCTAAGTGCTTTTACTAATCTAATTATCCCTCTGTGCTATTGATGAGCTTGTGCTGTAAGTTTCTCATTCAACATCAATAAAAAAAAAACAGTACAATTCTATGGACTCTCTTGGTTAATATTTATAAAAAATCTGGATGAATTCTATGGTAAATTACCAGAATTTAATAAATGTTGTAATCTCTTTAGATGCTGACAGGCTTTCTAAATAATATGTATCTATTAAATCATAATATGTATTAAACAGTCTGAAAGTGCCTGAACTCTGATAATGTTTCTACTGTGACTAATATTCCTGTATTTTGAGTAAATAAAGTTCAAGTTTACAAATACTTTAAATATGTGGAAAACAGGTCATTACGAGGTAACACGCCAAGTTTCATCCATGTGTAATAAAAGCAGGACCAATATTTAATTTTAAATGATCAACCATTTTGTCTTCTATGTGTAGGCTGAAATTCTATATTTTGTCCACTAGACGGATTTACAAGGCAATAAGTCTTTCTAGGATATTTAATAAATATTTTTAATAATGACAACATATTCTCTCATAACCTCAAACCAGTTGTTTATATTTTAATGTTTATGTTTAATGACAGGGAAAGTAACAGCAGGTCAACCACATCATCTGAAGATGAAGACTGTACTTCTGTTTTTTATGTCCAGTAGAGGGAGTCACTAGATAAGTACAAGAATATTTTGTTCATAAAGACAACTAATTTTTCGTATGCTCACACCAGCTTAATAGAAACAGAAGTCGTCAAAGCTCTGATAAACAATGTAACACTACATTACTGTACTCTTTCAAACACGTCTACTGTAATATGTATAAAATAAACATTTTTGTGCAATATTATGCTAGGCATTTTAAACCAACTGAAATGGTCAAGAACAATTTCAAAGATTAGTGAAGTTTAAATAAAAACAAGATCTCATGACAGCAACATGATTTGAACTGATTAGTTTAGTTTTCTTTCATTTTCACTAGTGTCACGCACAGCTCTCTGTATAGATCATTATTCTGAAGGAATACATACAATTCTTATTTCATTAAAGTCACAATATTGGCATTTAAATTTAGGCCTTTGATTGATTTTGATTTTGCACGTTGCTCCAGCTGTAAAGTCATTGTGTAAATGGTTTTAAATTTCAGGAATATTTAAACACATAAGATAACTTAGATGACACATTTATACATTTACACATAACATATACATACATCCGTATGGACTATAAAATCACTGTTGTGTCATTTCTTTTTGCGCACACAGTCAAAGGTCATAAAGCTGCTGCTTGCAGTTATATTGGTTATTAGGGGTTTAAGCGCAAAGTGCTGAAACCCTGTTGTAATTGTAGGAATTTTTATTATTATTTTTTTGCTCTTAAACCGCCCAAACAAAGTCCTAGGGACCTGAAATTTTAAAGGATGGTAGTACTCCCCCAATCTACAGCATTACAAACTTGCACCAACCAACATGTCTGGGCATCAAAGACCAGAAGTCACAGAGAGACTATGTGTGGCGCATCCACACATGCCTGTTGGACTCTAGACAGTGCTGTAATAAGCTAATTTATATATTGGTCAATGTCTTTGCAACCATGTAGACTAGAATAAAAATCTAGGCTCAAAATCCAAAAAAATCTGCTTTTTTAAACTCCTCCCAGTTCATTTGTCTTGATTTGCATGAAACTAGGCATGTATTATCTTGAGATTCTTGTGGCAAAAAGTTATCGAAAGAATTTCAATTGGTTAGAATTTGGTAAGAATTTCATAGATATGAACCAATGAAATTTGTGAATGTGGCCCATTTTCACTAATTGGCCAATATCCTCTGAATGCAAAGTCCAAGCTTAACAAAACTTAGTACATGTAGACATGAAGACATTCTGCTGACGCACAACAAAGGTTATCCTAATTTTCCCCATAAGGGCTGTTTTAACAGAAAATCTTAATAATACCATAAATGTATGATTGATGAAGTTGAAAATTGGTATACATCATCTTTGGGGGATGTCCAAACATAATCTATAATTTCACTTAGAGGCGTAAAAACATGGCTGCCAGCAACCAATCAGAATTAAGCAGCTAATAACGTCAAATTCAAAATTAGCATTTTTGCTAATGCTGCAGTCACGTGTAATAAAATTAAACTTTACTATAGAATCCTTGCTTTAAACATTAAGTGGTGTATATTGTTATTCTTATGTTTAGCAATACATCTTTTCCAGAGTTCTCCTTTTTAGAAGAAATTACTTTATAGAACTTATCGCAGCCTGACCAAAGCGTAACCAAATGTACGTAAATTAATTTACGTAACCATGATACACTAACAGTGTCTTCTGAGTTATAATAAGTTAGTTCATTTGCATTCACTTCAGGAAAAAATCTAATGACAATAAATCTACAGCATTATGATAGAAGTTACCATTCATTATTGCCCTTTTCCCCATTATTCCAAACCTGCTTGAACCCCGATAATTGCCACTTGCAGCCATACTTTAAATTTTGTTATTTTATTTATATAGATCTACTTGTGACATTTGTGAATTGTGATCATGGCTTGTAGTTGCCTTTTTCCACCTTACTTTTCAGATTCACTTTGTTGTTATGTACTTTCACAAATGTAAGACATACGATATTCTAATCATCACCTATGTGGAGAAGAAGAGGAAGTGCAAAATACATTTTACAGTCATCTGTTATTTGTCAGTTAATGTAGCAAACAGACGAAACTTAAGCAGACCCCATAAGTACAGTGTAAAGCAGTGTAGGCTAAACCAGGCTTTGTGCCAGTTATCACTGTGAAGTTTTCATACTCTTTACGTAACATAAAGCAGAAACTCCAGAAGAACGACTGAGGTTTTCACATTTGTTACTATGGAAGCGGATAATTTGTTAAGAGCCAAGTGGGCATAAGGTGAATCTTCAAAATAATGTGAGAAAGCTTTTTTGGAGGGTGAGAAAAAAACTTTGTTGACAGTTTTATGTAATTTGTTTGCTATCACTAGTCCTAAACAAATGTACTTAAACCTCAGTTTTGCTGCAGGTTTAAGCACTGAGAGAGTTTCTCAGTGATAATGGAGACTGACGGAAAGGAAAAAAATCATAAGGTCATTCATTCCTGATTGCAGATTAAGTTTCACTCTGTGTATGTTGTCATAACAGCATTGCATTTATAAGAAGTAATATTCAATACCAGCTCGTGGCTGAGTTCACTTTTGTACACTGTATAAAATAAACACAAAACCTGCGTCTTATTCACCAACCACCTGCAATCCAATTTAGCAAGATGTTAAATTCACTGTAGTTAATCTAACGGTTTTCCACTCAAACACACTTCTTTGTATAACCTCTTATGTTGTCGATTGCGCCTCATCCACACAAGTCTTGTTTAATCATGGCAGAAGTGATCCATCAAATGTTGCTCAAATGATGTAGAAAAGTTTTATAACCGCGCATATCCAGACATGTAGTGTAAATATGTATATTCTCTGCATTTCTAGCTCATTTAAAACTGTAATTCATAACTTTTGCCTCTTTTCCGCCATTTCTGTTCAAAAAATAAAATTGCAAGTTGCATGCGGAGTTGTTTTCCTAATGTTGATGACAAGTTTAAATTTTAAACAACTGCTATTAGAAGAAGCTACAAGTGCTCCATCATTTCATCACCTACACACTTGATTAGTCCAGTACAGTATGCAGTACAGTACAGATCCTCCACAACCAAGCACTGAGAACATACCCAACTAAATCCAGAATTATGGCATGTAAATTACATTCAGCACAGTTTTTTTTTAGTTTGTGCTGTAACCTGATTTGCATAATTCCTTTATTGAATTGCATGCTAAAACAAAGCATGTTAAGACGCTGCATGTAATAATGATGCTATCAGTAGTCGCCGCGCATTTTTAGTGGGTTCTCCTCTAACAGTTTTCAGTAGGGTCATTAGAGCTCCATGATCCACTATAGCTTCCCTTATTAATCCTCCCAGCCAAAGCCACTGGAGCTTTACACGTATGGTCTACATACATTGACAGTACAGTCACCTCCCTTCCACACTTAACTCACAGCCCAACCACTCATACAGGTGAATCTGAATGAATCTTTCATCTGAATGACAATCCAGTGATTAAGGGTCTGACAGGCTGTTAGAACATCTTTCAGCAGGATGTTCTGTGGGATGAACATGAGAGCTCTTCATCCAGTCCGCCCTCATGTTACTGTTATCCGGATGAGTGCTAGATATTGTGGAATCCTTATGTACCTCTGTGAGTGAGAACTTTGAAGGACTTAATGCTGCTCTAGATATTAAAGTTAAGACATGAGGTCTTTTTTTGTTTTTAAAGCATCAGTATCGCATTATTATTTGAAATATACTGAAAACATAATCTTGACAATCAGTTTTGGAGATTTTGGTCTACCTCTAGTTCAGTGTATAAGAGCTGTACCTGTACTGTTACCTACAAAGAAAATAGCTGCCTGGGCTTGTTACCAAGATGGCTGTCAAGCAAACCATCTTATCTTAAAGGGACTCTTAAAGGTTCATCCAATAGGAATCGATTGGATTTTAAAAAGTGGGCATTCCATGGAGTCATGTGACTGAGGGAGAACATCTGACATGTCCTCTGTGACATCAGCTGTAAAAGAAAGCAGTTTTACAGACAGAGCAGGTTATTACATGTTGATGAAGGACAATGAAGATTAAAGTTATATGTCTTCAGGATATGTGCACTGATAAATTGTAAATACATGCACAGTATCTGCTCTTATTTTGCAAATAATTTAATTTTGTAATCAAAATAAGTAATTTTGATTTTACATTGAGTTTAAGATGCATACGTTGAGTTTCCTTCATTGAGATACATTTCTGTGCTAAATACAATCAGCATTTATTTAGAAACATAAAACAGCACAATCAAATATGTAATAAAAGCATAAGAGTATTGAACCCTGAAATGGTCATATTAAAGCAGTTACTTTACCATGATGGACCCAGTTTATACGGACGACTGGTGATTCAGGTCTTTTCCACAATGAGTCATTCTGCAAGCGTTTGCTTTAGTCTAAACCAGTCATTATAGTCCATAATTCAGTGATTGTGTTAACTAGTGCCAAACCTGCTGTTATAATTCACACCTTAGGCCAGTACTAACATACTCCCTCAGCATTGGTTCAATTCTAGATTTTTGACTTTCATGTAGTTCCAGATGTACTTGCATATACTTGTATGCAAACACAGCGAGATGCAGCTTGTGGACAGAAGATCTATCCATCTGTAACCTTATAGAGTAAGTGCAACTGAAGTCATGTGATCCATGGTTAGTTGACACCCAATGCTTTGATTAGTGGCAGAACTAATTGACTAGTCAAGGCAACTTCTTTTCATAGCCAGTGTGTTTGTTTGGGTAAACAGTTTAGAGTTTAGATCTCTAAATTTAGATCTTCTAGAGGCTGAATGATCAAATTATCATGTTTTGAAGGCTATGTGAGGAGGGTCTTCTCTTCTTCTTTCATCTAATTTCTCTTCTCTTATTACATCTCCTCTCATCTAATCGCTCCTCTCCTAGTCTAATCTCTCCTGTCCTCACCTGTCCTCTCACCTCCCGCCCTAAGCTGTCCTCTTGTCTTCTCCCTCTCCTCTCATCACATCTCTTCTCATCTTATCGCTTCTCTCCTCATCTAATCTCTTCTCCTTTTTTCTCTTCTGTTCTCCTTTCCTCTTCTATTGTCCTCTCCTATCCTATCCTCTTCTCTCCTCTTCTCTTCTCCTCTAAGATCTTATCTATTCTTTAATCTAAGCTCTCCCCTCTTCATGCCTCCTCATCTAATCTCTCCTCCTCTCTCCTCTTTTCATTCCATCCTCCTCACAACTTGCAGAAAGCACATTGAATGTCAGTACACTCTTTTATATAATACTCTCTGTGCCCAGAGCTCTGTGGGATTATGGCATTGTGCAATGTGCCATATGTTAGTCTTCAACAGTTTCCCTCTAGACAGGCTGAGTTGTTTGGAATATTTTTCTTTCAGTATATTCCACTTCACAGTCTCTCAATATTATATACTTAGTGAGTTGAGTGTCGAGCTCTTATGTACAGAAAATCATGTTATGTTACGTTTCTAAAATGTGTGATAAAAACAAAGCCATTGGCTAAACCTCCCCCACCATGTACAGCTCTCAGTTTAGGGGTTTAGAAATAGTGAATCAGTGTATTTTTATTATTCTCTCACTATTATGTATTTGTCTATTATTATACACTATTATTATATTTGTCGTGTTTTTTGACAGTCATGTTTTTCTCAGTCATGTTTTCTCAGTCATGTTTTTCAGATCTTTGGTGAATGAGGTGACACTGTTTTGAGCCAAATCGTCCTGCCAGGTGCTTGTTGAATTCACTCATTGAATAACACTCTAATTTCTGATTTTAATCAAGCAAAATTAAGCTTTGTACCAAATCACGACCAAATATCTGTCAAAGCAGGAAAGAAGTCTTTAAAGTGGAGTTGTTCAATGTGAGTATGTGGGTATTTCTTTTGCTGGCACTGTTTACATGGATAAAGGGATGGGTTGGATCTCAGAGGGTGCCAATTACCAGAGTTGGCAAAATCTGCCAAGACAAGATTTCTCTATTAATATAAAGTGGAGCTCAATAAAGATTCGTCTCTTGCTGTACTTACTGTAAAACATGTTAGACACAATGCCAAATGTAAAAAAAAGACAATTGCCCAATTTTTTATCAGATTACCAGAATTGTACACAGCAGCAAGATTGATGAGTAATAAAGTAGAGAAGAACAGCAAACGTTATGCCTTCGAAAGCAGCTTTATGTGCAGTATGAGGCAATAACTAACTTTTGTAACTTACTACTGGGTGATTTAACATAAAAAAGAATTACTGCTTAGCAGCTAGAACAACAATAGAAAACTCGATTTGAAGACAAATGCATATAGAAGGGATGCATAAAGACATAACAATTTAAATGGCAATGGTTCGACGCAAGATTTTTGGATTTAAATTCTTCACCATTGGGCTTATTTGGTCTCTGGTTCATTAACCAGATTCTGATTAACTGCTTTAGCCAATAAATGTAAATAATCACCTATTAGCAGTAAGAGTCTCCTTATAACCACATTAGCCATAATGATAAAAGTGTGTGTCAATTGATTAGCACGTGTTTGAGTATTTGCTAAGTAACCGTCAGGGTGAGGGCCAAGTGTGACAGCGTCTGTTAAAGATAGCATCCGTCAGACTGCGTTTGAGGTTCTTAGTAGAAACGTTTCTTTCTCATGCTAATCAAAATGTAGCTTCTTTTTACCACACCCCCACAGTTTAAACCAGACTGAAGCAGTCTGAAAAACAGTTCTTAGACTAGCGAATCAAGCTAATCTCTATTGACCGCTGCGACCGGACAGTGTGATAAAAGATTCCAGCGCTAATTGTCTTTTTCCACAAATGTTTACTAAAAGAAAGGAGAAAAGTCCATTTGGTTTCAACCTGCATTCTGCCCACTCACCCGCTATTTATCACCAGCACATTCCTCTTTCATGTAAACTCATTCTCTATGACACACAAACACAATAGAAAATTCCCAGTCATACCTCAAACCACAAAGCCACAGCTGTGGAAATAACCTCTTCTGTATTCTGCTGTAATCTGACAGATTTGCGGGCTTTTACCGTTCAAGGTTATTTTGACAAGCACTTGACAGGTGCTGTCAAAAAGTATTACACACACACATCTCAGCACAACAAAATAATGAAATGTAAGCGTTTCTGACAGGTTCAGCTTTTACAGTTTTTAGGTTTTGTGCTGTTTATTTTCTTAGTGTCATTAAAGTTGTTGATTTGTTTTTTTATTTTGTGCTTTTGCCTTTAATTTATAAGAAAAGTGATGCAGCTGTTATACAGCACGTGCACTGTACACAAGATCTTTGCTGATAAGATTTTGAAGCAACAACAATTATGATTGAAGACAAATGTCATGGCTGTTAATGAAGTGTATTTACTCCTTATAGTGTTACACTGTCTGCATCACACCACTGATCTCAGCTCAAGTCTATAATAGCCAAGAGTAAAATGGATTAGTTAAGAAATTGCTCTTTTATAGCTCAGGAGTAGTAACAGAAAGAAAAAATACATTTTTAACAATGTTTTTATTATTATTTTACTACGCAGCATTTTTAGAGTGCAGTGAAAAGACACTTTTGGGATCTCACAGACATTTTACTTGGCACTTTTTTGTAAGAACTTAAATATTCTATTTTATAACAAAGAATCAAAGAACTTTACCTTTATTTTCTCAAAGTTTCAGTCTGATTAACATGAAAATGAGAATTGACAGAGTGACAGGAGGCAGAATGACAGTAAGATGCGCTTGTAGATCAATATGTGAGAATTTTTATTTGGAAATAAATTGTCGCTGCCATGAAACGTCATTACATCACCAACGACATTAAAAATCAATATCATTACACATTATACCAAAATTACAGGGCCATGGTCAGCTCTTTATATGTGAATGCTTTAACGTTGATGAAACACTATTTAAGTAGTATAGTCTAAACAATAATGTGAAACTTGGAAACGTTTGACTTCTTACTATATTGAAATCTCTGACTTTTGACTGCAGACTTCGGCATCTGCCATTGTGAGTACAGTTTGAGACACTCCTGAGACCCTTTTTTAAAGCTCTCGGTGTTTGAACTCCATTGCTCATCTCATTGCTGTCTACTTCGTTTCTAAAGGATCTGTCTCTTTCTTTCTTGGTCACTCTTCTGTCAGGTTCAGTGATTCATTGCTCTGTTCTCCCCGAGACACATTCTGTTACAGACCACTAGCAGCAGTGCAGGCTATGGGGACACGTCAGTACCCTGATAAAGGACAGAATCTTGCAGGCATGCTCCAGACACCAGAATAATGGGCGGGTTGAGTCAGCTGTGTGGGAACAGCCTCGTACTCTCATTAATAACATTTCCACCCTAAACAAATTACATTCCATTGCATTATAATATTTACTTCTTATTGTGTAAATTATTCTTATTTATGGAATGTGTTAGTAAATCACATTCATTAATAATAAACATTTGTACAGTTTATAGCATAGTGGATTTTTACCATCAATTAATACATGTTTTATGTACTCGCTGTGGGCGCTCTAGTTAAGCAAATTTGTGCTTACGCTCCTACAGTTTTCTCTCCAAAATGAGGATTTTTGCTGGAAATTTCTTGCAGCCCTTCAGATGTAGCCCACCAACAAAACAGTATAATAAACAAGATGCCCACAGAAGCCACCATTTATGATTCCTGTCTGTGTTTAGAGCACTATTATTTCTGCCATAGGCATTTGCAATTTAAAGTTTTTCGGGGTGAACAAAAATGTATTGTCTCTCTTTTTAAGATATTGCATTGTCCCCCATCTATTTCAGTTTATTCCTCATTTCTTTAACATTGATATGTATTGTCTAATATTTTAAGCCCTCTGAATGCAATGTCAGGCAACGAAAGACCCCTTCAGTCCCCTATAAGGTGATATGTGACACCCAATCCCATTAAACTCCCCCTAAAAGTTCTTATGACACACACACTGTAGACACACTGCCCATTCCTTTAAACTTATTCCAGCAGTTGAGGCTAGTGAGTCTTGTGTAGTTCAACGTTTGACATTTGAAATAAAGTCTGGTCTGTTTTGCAACTTTTTCTGACAAAACAATGCCACAAAACATGTAGCTTGGATCTATCCAACGGTGGATCTATCTGAAACAGGCGACACTCCAGTAATAAACTGCTGTGAAAATTATCAGAAATGTGTGTAGTTGTCATATTTTTGTTGCCACTAACCTGGAAAAACTCAAAATGAGTGTTGCCACAATCGTTTATTTGTTTTCATTTGGTTTTGCTATTAAATTAAATGTGTCCAAATGAAATAAACAATTTTCTGTTCTGGCAGAAATCACCAAATATGAAGCAGTAGCCATCATACACTTCCAGTCTCTGATAATGACACACAATTATATAAATGATTCTATTATATTTAGCCTAGTATCAGTGTACAGCACTCTATAACAAGTGTTTCTAACGTTTGATAGAACCGAGTAGACTGAATGTCCCTTCATGTCAGCATGTTTTATCTTTCCTGTCTGTTGACTTCCTGTTAAATCCGAATGTTGCCCTGAGCCCTGAACTCGCATGGCTTTGATATTTACTAGTTTGTTTGAAGATTAAACGTGCTGTACGACTGTGCGCACTGCAAATACCAGCAAGCGTCTCAGTCCCAGCTGTTTTAATCGGGCACTCTCAAGGTCCACCTCCTGTAAAGGTGACAGTGATAAACACAATGTGTTGACAGTGTCGCATCTCCTCTATAACAATAACAAAGACCAGAGGCCTTAAAGCCAGTCAGTGTTGATTATGTTTATACTGCTAACTGATATAATGTGTAAAAATAATGCAGTCTGTGTGTGTGGGTGGATCACAGATGATGTGATATGTTTGTAGCTTCGTGAAAAGAAGGCATTAATTCCTCAGACCAGATGGAAAAGCGTAAGTGAAATGAATTATCTTGTGTCATCAATATACCACATCCACACCTGATCCCAGGTCTGTGTTCTCCAGATAAGACATTAACCAGAATTCTTTCACGAAAACAAAAAGTACATACTGTAAAACTAAATGTAGCATGATAATCATAATAAGCTAAGTTTCTAGCTGTTGCTAAGGTGTTCTGGGTGTTTTCATAGGTGTCGCTATGCAGTTACTAAAGTCTTGGGTGGTTGCTAAGGTGGTATTATGGGTTGTTGACCTAATCAAAAGAGCAAAGTAAGTCTGGGATTTTTCCGCTCAATTTATAATCCACCAGATGAAAACTGTGTCAGATGACTTGTATGTGGTAGCACAAGCTGCTATGCATCTAACTGAAATGGTTATGGTCCAAAGTTTGATCATTAGAGATTTAAACAAACCTGTAATCCTACTATAAGTATGAGCAAGAGTAAATGTGATACTTGCCATAGTAAATACTGCTAATAAAACAAGCAATTCAAGGGGCAATAAAAAGCTTTCTCATGTGTTTGGGTTTGGTAAGAATATCTTGACAGTCTTCTCAAAGGAGTGTTTCACAAATGAGTCTCTTGTCCAAATACGTTTCCAGTTTAGGCAAAACTTTATTAAATGTTCCCCTTAATTATCATCTTTTAACCAAATCAGGTTTTTAAATACATCAGAAATAAGAAACCCAGTCTATGCTGATGTAGATGCCTGAAATAGACCACAAAACCAGCAAGGACGGTGTGGAAAACATTTTGCTTTTGCTAACTCCAGTGTTGTTTGTTTCCTCACTCTGTATTGGCAGTGGCCATAATGACTTTGGCCTCAAAAGCTGGGAAACTGGCAGCTAACCACAGGAAAACATTATCCCAGCGGAGTTTACACAGTACACAGAAGGAACGGAAGCTCATTACTTCCATTTTCAAAAATATGGTAGAAGGTTTAGTTTGATCCCTGAAGCTGAGGAAAATCAGCTTTGATAAGAGGTGATGTAAGGCCGTACCATACTAAAACTTTAGCACCAGAAATTCTGAGGTGTAGCTGGCCTTCCTCCTCAATTAAAATCTACAGGTGGAAATGCACTTCAGGTTGACGTCGCTGAAGTTTAAAGTTTTTCAGAGTGGGAAACTATGTGTGAATAATTACACTCTACACCCTCAGGTTAAGTGAGGTGTGATGCTTCTCTTTAAATGACGTGAACATATAGCAGTATGTGGTTTGGAGTTATTGCTAATATAATCTGACTACTCTTCTGTTTTTAATTTTAGGAAGGTGACCAAAATTAGTCCTCTTCTATAACACTCAATTGCCTTTAGTAGGGCCTGCAACCATAGCAACAGTGTATTTTGAGATTTTGTATTATGTAAGTTAGCCATTTGAGAACTTTAACCAGATTTAGTGATTGAATTAGACACACCCCAATTTCCAAAAAAAATCCCTTCAAAGACATGCACACTCATACAGAGACATTTGGAGACTGTTGTGATTAAAAATGAAATATATAATGTATATTTTTATAAAACAGTTCCAGTCCTTGATTCTGATAACAATAACTTTAATAACAATAACTTTACTCACAATAAAACACAGCTGCTATGACTGCACGATTCTGTGTATCACTGTGCTGCACCCTTAGCAACCACCACAGCAATGTAAACATATGTGAAGTGCAGAGGAATTACAACAGATGTAAAATAAATGTTTCTTTATGCTGAAAGATAAGCAGCTGTATTTGTGTGAGGAATATGTTTGCAAAATAATGACACATATAATGACACATATAATGATGCATATTACACCTAGACACATTCTGTTGTTGTCTTCAGTCGGTCCGGACTCTCTGGAACTCCAGATGGTTTTTGGCTATCTGCTATGATTCTGTATGAGGTTTGACTCTGATTTTCATGCCTACACTGCACAGAGCAACATCAGCATGGAGGTTCAGAGAGCAAGTTTTAAGAAAAATCCTCTCTTTCTCTCTCTCTCTCTCTCTCTCTCTCTCTCACTCTCTCTCTCTTTTCTCCAGTATTTTACTATCCGGCATAACATCTGATCCATTTTGTAGCTTATTCTGATAAAGAACCACATATAGGTAAAGGAACATTTAAAATGACTCACCACTGTTTTAATGTGACACATAGGGTCAGGTAAATCTGAAATCAATGATACCATAATAATAGACTGAATAGCAATAAAATTGTTATTTTTACAAATAATGTTTAACTTCTTTCCATCAAAAAAGTACTGATTACTTCACAACTTCAAAAAACAAAGTGCAATACATTATTCTACTTATAGATACCTATTTCACTAGCTAGTAAAGAGCATTTTGGATAGGATTAATGTGTAGGACTTTTTTAAAGTAACAGAAAAGTTCAGAACCGTTACTAAGATAGTCGGCTTTAAGGGGGTTAAAATGAAGACGTGCCTCAAACCAAACGTATTAACTGTAGCAGCCTGTTATCTTTATTTCCCAGAAGACTAAGAGACACCTGTGCAACTCATCTCCTAGTTGAACTAGTTGAATTAGTTGAACTGCAGCCAGCCAATCAGATTAGAACTTGCCAGTTTCTGTATTACACATCTGGCATTCTGAACAATCTCTGGGAGGCAAAAACATGGTTTATACTCTGAATATAGGCTGAACTTTTGCATGGTATTTTCTGAGGTTCACTCTGTAGGTGAACTGTTCTGTTAATGTCTTTTATCTGTGTTTCCTCGCAGCTACACTCGGTACTCTGGACTTCAGTCTGCTGTATGATCAGGAGAACAATGCCCTGCACTGCACTATCAACAAAGCCAAGGTAAGAGCCTCAGGTTTTCTGGTGTCCGGGGGGAGTGTGTGTGTGAGAATAAATAGCAAATGTTAAATTGCCCGGCTCTCTCTGTTAGTGGGAAATGTGTGTTTAGGGGGATCCCTTTGGCTTATGTTTTCCTTTGTGCTGTTCTCTCTGTTGTCGTGTGGGAGACATTTCCCCTGACGACAGACTGCTGCTAGCATCTGCTGCTGTCTGTTTTGCTTAGCATTCAGTCTAGACAGCAGCAAGCAACAAGCAATCTCTGGGTCTTTCTTTTTCTCTCTTTCTAATGCTGAGTGTCTCTCACTCTACTTCTACACATATGTGGCCTTTATCACAAATAAATACCACAATGAGAGCTCAGCAGCTCATGTTTTCTTTCCTTCATTCATATATTACATTATTTACAGAAATGCTTCTGTTTCAAGAAATCTGTAGTGGTCACCAGGTCCTTAGATTTTTTCTCCTCCTTTCCAACGGTCATATTGAGACCACTTTCAAAATTCAGTTAATTTATGAAATATAAAATCAGTTCCTGTCCTAACTTTATCTTGTGCAGTATCCTGTTGGAAATATGTCACATTACACAATGGTGACTAAGACTGACTAATGGATTTTGAAATTGTGACTCTGTTAGGATAAAGAGTTTATTTCTCACAGTAAGGTAATTTACTGACTGTACTGTAATGCACTTACAGCAGTGCAGGGGAGAAAGATTTTTGCCAAAACTCAACACCTTTCAGTTCTTTAACTCAAATACTCTAATGCACTGCAGGGGCCTCTGTGCACCTCTTTCAACACTTAAAACCTGTGGGACGAGAGCCACTGATTTGGGTCTCTTGGTCTCTCTCTCCGTTTCGTTTCTTTTGTCATTTTTACGTTTTTTTTTACATAAAACACTCGGCTGTCACTCTCGGCATCTAAACAAACACCCGCCTGAGGTTCATTTATATCAGAACGAGACAAATGTTTTTTTAAACAATCACATTTGTTAAAAAATGCACAAATAGATGAAATCAATTCATGAATGAATTATTCAGTTTGTGAGTACTGTTAGTGTTGTTTTACCACCAGATTCACAAAAGGAGATTTTAAAATGCAAGTAAACTTTAAAGAGAGTTTAAAATTCTTGTCTACATTGCACTCTAGAAATGTACCCACGGTTGTAATGCCCATCTCTGTTATTCTCTGTTATAATCTCTGTTATAATCTCTGTTAATCTCTGTTATAATCTCTCTGTTATTCTCTGTTATAATCTCTGTTATAATCTCTGTTATTCTCTGTTATAATCTCTGTTATTCTCTGTGGTAACAGTGCAATGTTTATTGTGACAGGCAGAATTTTGCAAACAGAATGAAATCTGTAATAAGCTTTGTTTACACAGAAAGCATGCTTGCACAGACAGGTATAAAATGGTAGTAAATGGTTCTTATTATTTTGAAGCTCCTAAAATCACATCCATCCGTATGACTCCAGGGGGTTAATAAATGCCTTCTTAAGAAAAAAAAATTGTTAAGAAAGATTACTATTTTAAGCATATTTAGCATATTTAAGCATCGTAATGACGTTTTTAAATGTAAACGATACATGTAAACGCAAGCTCCACGTCAATAATGCAGAATCTTGAAACACGCAGTCACGAACCACTGAGATTCTGCGTTATAGTCATTTTGTTTAAAAAATATGATCTAAACAAGTGACATTAGTGACAGCATGGTAACTTGCTAAAAACCACTCTAAACACCTTAGTAACGCCTTAGCAACCACCCACAACACCCTAGCATCATGACAAGAGCTTTGTTCAAGTCATCACTGTATATTTATATTTTCTAAAAAATGTAGTTCTATGTGGCAGATTGTGTTCTATTCTGTTTTTTTTAGTTTAGCATTTGCTCTCATTGTCATATTAATTTTGTGTGAAATGAAATATTGTAATATTAATGTTCTTGCTGTGTCATCTAGTTTCCTATTGCCCTAGGGAAATAGCTCAATTACACCGGAATAGGAACAACTTTGTATTGATAGCTATGTTCTACAAAATTACACTGTTTATAAAGTATGCTTCAGGCAATTGCTTTTTTCTCTAGGTTGGATAAAAATATCCAAACCACTTTGTTGTAACAAACAAAGTACAACATATTTATTGCACATCCAGGAAAAGCAGCTTTTTTGGACTGCGGCCACATCAGAGCAAGAGGCTCCAGGCCACCTGGTAATTGAAAAATAACAGGTGGCTTTAAGTAAGCTATGCACAGGGGTTTGTTTGCTGAGCTCTTTGATACTGTTATTGCACAGCTGAGACGCTGTCTCTGCCTCTTCTTTTTTCTCTACATAAAACAAAATGCTATTATTGCGTTATTAGAATCAGACAGGAAAGAGATTTCATCCTCAAGTGTTGTTCTTAGTTTATTCTTAGAAATGCACAAAGAGGACGAGCCTCCGAGACAAATAAGACCAAACTGGGAATGTGCTATTCTTATTACTGACATCATTCTCCTTTGAGGCACTTTATTTTGAATAATTTCTCATTGCCCTAATAGAGTGAGTAGAACAACCATTTTAGTCTGATTTAGTAATGTACACAATATGTCTTTAACTTATGGGTTATGCACCCTAAAATAAATGTAGCATTCGCTCACCCTCATGTTGTTCCAAACCTGTATAGATTTTTGATCTAGTTAGAAGTTAGGAAGGATGTTTATTTGCTCTTTTCCACACAGTAAAAGTGAATGGTGACCAGGGCCTCTCGAATACCATAAAAATACCATAACCAATATAACTCTGTGCATTTGCTTAAACGTATTCATAGGAATCATGGGCAAAATCTTCACCACAGCTCTAAAATCACATTCATTGTTGCTTTTTGAACATCATCTTGAGATGAACCTGCTGCTGCGTTTATGGTGTTTTTTGTCATGGAGGTTTGACAGCCTCTAATCCCCATTTACTTTCATTGCGTGGAAATCAGCTGCCACAGCTGCACATTCTGCAAAACTTCCTTTGTGTTGCCTGGTTAAAAGTAAATATAATACCGGCACAGAACGACATGAGTAAATTGGTGAGCAAATGATGACTGTTTCATATATATATAATACCTATATATTATATATATGAATTTAATTAGTATTACTATTTATAATTGTATTTATTTATTATTATTTATTATTAATAATTTAATTTAAAATTATTGTTTTAAAAAATAATAATTTTTCATTGAGACATGTCATGTGTAATGTCTGTTCTTTAGTCCGAAATGGATTAAAGTGGATTCACTTGGCAGACAGGTGGAAAGATTCACAGTCACAAAGAAGTTGAAGAGATTAAAGACAAGCCCATGCAGTGACCCTTGCTTCTTTGATCTTCCTTCTATTGGCTCTCCTGTAAATCTGAGAAAAGCCCAGTCGCTTCCTTAACAAACCCTGCCCACATACAGTACAGACCTACTGTACCAAGAGCTTCCATCATATCTTCCAGACTGTTCATGTTTCATTACGTTCTTTTATATTGTGCAGCCCCTTTTCGTCATTATGCAAATAAGACAAACTGTTGAAGTAGGCAGTCGTCCAAATCGCATAAATGAATAACTGGCCAAACATTCAGCAGAAGGTGATGATGAGTCTTGGTAAAATTAGTTTTTCATGTCTTGCTGTTTGACTTTGCAAGAATGGCTTGACCTCTGCTATCACATGTTGAATTATGTATAGTTCAATCAAATGGTGGGTTATACACAATTTATATATTATAGGTATGTAACTACCCACGTGTGCAGGCATTCACACTAAGGAATGTCATTGCTTGATGCTATGAGGAATGCAATTCATGCGCGCCTGGTTCCGAACATGTGTAAAATCACGCCTATTTATGGGCATGCCAAGGTCATGTGACATAGTGTTGTGTGTCACAAAGCCTTCAAAATACGTCTCCAGCTTTTATGTCTTCAGGAAGCGCGTCTGTCTGTCCGTGAGTCAGTTTATTGTGAGAGAAATAAAAGATATTGGGAAGCAGCTAGTAAAAAAAAAGTTTAGAAGTTTAAAAAGTCCACTGAGGAGATACAGATTCAGGATGTTGACACTCAAACAGATCGTGTGTCAAATTTAGCCCAAGGACTGTTTTGTCACGATAGATCTACAGAATATATTTTCACACAGAGCGCTGCGCTCTCCCGCCTGACTCTCATTACTCCCGATGAGAGTCAGCCCTTGCGGGTTGCACTTGTGGGGTTCATAGCTCGCTGTGAGTGATAACTCCTCCATCGTGGTGCTCCATGAGCACGAGTATGGGGTGATGCATAAAGTGGAAATGCTTGTGGGCATCAGGCCTCAAAGCCCAAGAGAAAGTTTGATCTGAGCACCGAGCTAGAGTTGAAATTTCATCATTCTTACGATGGATGCTTCTCTTATGGGCAAGGGTGAGGTTCTTGATGACCGCCAGTCCGTTGGTAGGGCCAAGTGTCTGGACAAGTGTCAGATCAGGTCGAACTGGAGCTGGAGGTTTTTCTGTCTGACGGGTCCCCACCATCTGGTTTGGATAAGGTCTGGATCCTGCTGACTACAGGACCTTGGGGGAAATGAAAGAGAGACAGACTTAGAATAGAGAAACAGATGCCGACTCAGACCTGCTTTGAGTCAGTCACCCTTCCACTGTCACCAGGGTCCTCCTCTGCTGAATGCTCTTCTGTGAAGAATCTGATGAAGACCCTGTGAACAACCTAACCTGTTTCATCACGGCAGCCTTTAATCTAACAAGTTTCAATCACAACACTGACATGTCATGATGTCTAAGGAGAGGATTGTTGGAATTACCATATGATTGGAACACTCTAGATAAAAGGGGGCTGTTGGAAAGGCAGCTTTCAGTTAGACTAGCTTGGACTAGCTAAAGACTGAACTTGGTCAGGACCATGGACAGCAATGTGTGAGAGTTTTTGGCACATGTACTGTACATGTTGTGTTATTGTTTTTGCATTTTGCACCAATTCTAACATTTCTTGATTAAATCTGCCTCTGATTGCCTCCTCTAAAAGAACTTAAGCAAAAGGCAATTTATGTTCCAAATAATATCAGTAAATAATAACACAAGCACTTGTAGCACTGCTTTAGTTAGAAAAGAATAAACATGTGCATGCTGACTATGAACACAAACATTGTTATCATGGTGTTATGAGTCTTCATTTTCAGTTTACTTAAATCATTCATTTTTTATGTATTCGTATTTTATCATACCCATTATAAAACTGATTGGACATGTGGCATTGAAATGCTAATATTTAGTGTAACAGCACTGAGATGCATCACTGTATCACTCCACTTGTCTGTGTTTGCAGTTCCAAAATGCACCGTTGGTCTGTACTTTATTTGGCAAGACACAATGGTGGATCCTTCATTGTCAGCAGAGCAAAACCAGACAAAATAACCATATTTGTTTCTAAAAAGAAGTTACTCAATATATATTTTTTTTATTGATAGAACTGTTGTTCAAAAATTTCACACACATGACAAGGAAGAGAAGCAGACCTCTTTCTGCCAGGGGTGACAGGAATCAGGTTTTTGAAAACACCAGTAGATGTTCTTACCATGAGACCAAAGGGGAAAAAATACAGCTACTGTTTAGTGTAAAAAATTCTGGGTTCACATCTCAGCCTGAGTTTATTTACAAAAATAGATCAAAATGGCAACATAACATGTCAACCAATGATCATCATGCATTTTTTTGTTTAAAATGGCTTTGACCTTTTTCAACATGTTGCATTTTGACCTTAAAGCAAATGATCTACGTCTACCAAATTTAGACGTGTGAATTAGTGATTTCTGCCTTTTAACCTACAATAATTGAGCAAATTAAGACAAGAACTCCAAAAACATTTCAAAGCAAATCAAGAAGAGGCTTATATTGTACATATTGTAAAGATCAAGCGAGGACACGTCTTTGCGCAGCAGTCAAATGCAGCCGTATCAAACCTCAGCCTACATTACAAAACCCTCTCCTTCATTGACCCCAATTCAACAGAACGCTGCACCATTTTCCCAGAGTGCTGCAGCTGCCATTTCCTAGCACTGGCTGGGCCAACACCCCTCCCATCAACTCAAAGTCATCTGCCCGCGATCTGCTCGTTCTCTGGGTGGAAGCGACAGCTCTGACAGCTCTGAAAGGATCAACCTCATTCAGTGCTGATGGACAGCGGTCACACGCTCACCAGAATTGTTGGCTCTATGATGTAAGCCGAAGGACTGTCACAGGAACGAATGGAGGTCACTAACCTGTGCACACATTAATGATGTGTCACTGAACACAAATCAGAAGAATGAGCTTGGCTGAGCAATTCTTAACATTTTTCATAATTGTCACTTGTGGTAGTTGGAATTTTTTTTTAAAAACCTAAGAAGCGAGATTTAACCCAGTGCCCTCAAAAAGTATTTGGAGGAAATGAATTTGGGGCAGCAGTCACATTCTTTGAAGGTGAAATTGAGGGTTGATCTGACAATATTTACATTTGTATTATTTACATTATTTTTTGCTGTGATGCATCACACACCCCATCACTTCATGACAGCTAGATTTAGGGTTGTATTGGCATATGAAAACTGCACATTTACAACGGATGGGCAAAACGGATGTTTTTTCGTCTTTCTGTTTTTACTTGTGCTGTTTATCTTGTGCATCATGCTGTTCTTTTGTTTGTTTTCTGTCTTTTTTAGCCATTTGTCTGTAAATAGCTCTCTTTTGTGTCACTTTTTGTGTTTTTGCTCTTTCCTCCACCTTTTCTTTCTTGCATGCACACATCCCACTCGCTGCATGGCTGCATGGCTGCATGCTGTTATGCTGTTAATTGTTATGATGGCCTGCAGCTCCCAGTTCCCACATATAAAAAGGTAAGATGCTCTTTATTCTCCTGTCTCTCCTGTCAGGCAACCATTAATTCTCTCCTGTACACTGACAACCACTCACAGGCTTCATCATAGTCTGTGGAATGTGAAAGAAGAATCTACTGTATTAGAGGCATTAATACATTCTGGTGTGATGCATCCAATTAGAGTTTATATTTAACAGACCAGCAGGGTGGCATTTAGATCTAGCTGCAGTCCGGCTATTTCAATGTAAAATTGCAAAAAAAAAACCATAAAGAGGCAAAAGTTAGGGATTGCAGCTTTAACAGATCATTGGTTAAAATTATTTAAACATGTATTAATTGGGCCAGATAATAAATAAAAATAGACAATGAGAGCCCAGATGGAAACTCCTCTAGATGTGAAATCCTCTAAAAGCATTTCAGGGGAAACCTCTAGAAGCTGTAATATTTAGGAACATTTTTGTACATAAAAAGTACATTTGGTAACACTTTACTTGAACCCCGTGCATAAGACACATGACACTTTCATAACTATGACATGACATGTGTCATGAATATGAAGGAGGGTTTTTGCATGTTTATGACAACTGTCATTAAGTGTCATTCGCTCAGTTATGTCATTTTTAATGCAAAGATGACATTGTTTGAGATGCCTTTGTTATTGACATAAACCAATACATCATAACCTGCCAGTGTCTTTGTCATGACAACTTGACAGATTATACTTAACTTTATGTATGTGAACAATACATACAAAACTGGCATCTAACAAAACTTGTTCTTCCTCACTCAGAGGGTTCTGAAATTTTCACAAAATAATCTCAACACATATTTAGTGTTCTGGAGGGAAACCAACAGGATAACTTGTTAATGAAAAAAACAATTAGGTGTACTTATGCATTATTGGTAGGAGCTGTCCACATTTTTTCTGTGCTGCGATTGTTTCATCCATCTCTTGTGTTATAGCCCTCCTGCAGCGTTCTGCAAACTCTGAGATCTTCTCATTTACTTCGTCTGTGGGGAGCAGCTTTGTATAATCTGTCAAGTTGTCATGACAAAGACACTGGCAGGTTATGATGTATTGCATAATTATGAAGGTGTCATGTCAGTCTTATGCACACCCCTTCAAGTAAAGTGTTAACGTACATTTTAGCCAATTTTAGCCAATTTAAGGGTAATTTTAGCCAATTTAAGGGTAGCTACTTTAAAGATGATGAAACAGTTTTGAACATAATTCCCATAATTCCATTTTTTGTATTCCATAATTTTGATGAGTATTACTATTCTAAAATTTGGAAAAAATATATTTTTTTAATTATCCTAATCTTAAACTGTAATAACAAACGTTGTGTGCTGTCTGTATGTCTATGTTCTATGCATCCCTTTGTCCACCCCCTGCATGTTTGTTTAATATTTGTATTACTTTGATTATAGTTTAACTCCTAAAAATAGTGAAGTAGTCTTAGCTCTGCTTAAACATCTCAGCACTTTTAAATCTTTTTCACAGATCTTCTCGGCCCACTTATATTTTCCTTAACACATTTGTCTTGTTGTTCTTTTGTTTGTTGGCATTTTTCTTTTTATTGGCTTACACATTACTCCACTAACAAAACAGATCATCTCCAATTAGGAAAAAAGTGCTTGGCTTTTCCATGGACATGTTTAAGCCTCATTTTTAATAAGCCTCTTTTTATGTCGTTTTGATAAATGGAGACTTTGTCTTGCACGGTTCTGTTACTCCTGTAAAGATATTTCTGTCCTGAAGAGTCGGGGCTACAGTCGAGTCGGGGCTACAGTCGAGTCGGGGCTACAGTCGAGTCGGGCTACAGTCGAGTCGGGGCTACAGTCGAGTCGGGGCTACAGTCGAGTCGGGCTACAGTCGAGTAGGGGCTACAGTCGAGTCGGGGCTTCTGGGCTACAGTCGAGTCGGGCTACAGTCGAGTCG
>JAZGTJ010001467.1:34430-55906 GCA_036877575.1 Botia almorhae | reverse complement strand
CCCACACTTGAGCGGCGCTGGTATGCTTTGTTGAGTTGAAAACCCTGCTGGAGACTCCTTTGTTTGAATTTTCATTCCTTCCAACCATTAAGCAGAAGTTTGTTAACCTTTTGCAGGGTCAGGGTACCCATTTTTCCACTCTGAACTTTTCTTTTTAAGGGGAAAAAGGTCTTTGAGGATTTGGCTCCTGTATTGTCTGTGTCAAACATCCCCTGTTGATTCTGTCCCATTGCACCTCTGAAAATAGACAGGCAAGGAACTCAATGTATTGATTGACTTATTAAGTGAAAAAACGCGTTTGCAACGTGCCCTTTTCACAGCCGAGCACTGCTTTTCTGATAGAGTGAATGTTTTCCTTCCTCTTGATATTTACCAAGCGACATGTTCAAGGATTGAAATCAAATACAGCTGATGACCTCTCAAAAGCTCAGGTCAGCCCTTCAGCAGTGAATAATTGCAGGGGCATACAGATTATGACTTTACATGCGAATACAAAGCACAAACCATTCTATATGCCATTATAAATCTGCAACCTGAAGACCCATAACTAGGGAAGTCGCAAAAGAGGTGTTTTTTAACTAGAGGTTGATTTGTTGCTTTGTATTGCTGCTGTCACAAGGCTAGTGGCCTTACTGCCCGTGGCACGCGCACACACCCAGGTGAGGCCTCTCAAGTGACGGCCTTTGTAAATTTTCACCTTTCGTCTTTAATTTGAGCACAATGGTGGTGCTTCTCAGTGGGACTCTCAGAGCGCGCCACAGACCTTTGCTTATTGTGTTTAAAGTGAGATAAGTGAGGGGGAGAACATACAATAAAAACATGGCTTATTTTACCTCATTTGTCATTGTTGTGGTCTCTGGCTAAAAGACTTGACTCGTGATGAGGACATATACCAGTTAATTTCCACCTATGTTATTTTGTGTTAGACATGCACATTCATTAATGTTTGCCCAGCCTTTTCTAGAATATAGCACATCGTAGTTGCTATTATTAATATATATTTTCTGCCTCACAGTTTTTGTTTATATCTCAATGTTTGAGTATTTGATCTAAAATGGCTTCACAGATTTTAACATATATATTTATAGAGACTTCCATTAATATTTTCAAGTGATGATGCAAACAAAGTCCTGAGCTTTTTACCTGAAACAAACTGTTTTAATTATAGATTTTTTAAAACCGAACCCTTATGTCATTTTTTCAAACAAACTTTAAATCAGATCACAAATCTGTTTTTAAGCTTAATATACTTTCAAGTAATTCTTTAGGTAATGTAACGGCTATGTATGAAGTACATCAAATCATTCTGATACTGTTGCTTAATTTTATATTACCAGAAAAATCTCTGTAAATGTATCATGAATATTTGAAATATTATCCAGTCCTAATATCATTATTTAGACTGACCTTAGTGAAGGGCAACCTTCTTGCTGACTAGGCTAGTAAGAATATGGTTGATTCCAAGCCTGATGGATATGGCACTGAGTAGAGATCCCTGGTGCATGCAGTAGCAAAGTGCTGTGTTCTGGCCAGTATGTTAGCCCCTAGAGAGACACCCTCTCCCACTACAGCTTTCTGGTGCTGTGATTGCAGAATCACATTTTCCCTGTGAAGGGAATTATTGGCTTGATGACCTTCTTCTTATGGATAAATCTATAAACATATGATATAACATATGAGATAATATAATGTCTAAATATTCCAAATGCAGCTTCAATAATCTTCTCTTTTTTGTTTCTCCCTAGGACTGCAAGGCATGCCAGGGGAGTACCTGTCACACGGTGGCCCAGTGGGTATGGCTATGGGGCAACCAGGCTACAGCGTCTCTCAGATGCCCCACCACCCTGCTCAGTTGCGGCACGGCCCTCCCATGCGTTCTTATATCCCTGGACATCCCCACCACCCAGCGATGTTGATGCACGGAGGACCACCTCACCCTGCCATGCCCATGTCAGCCTCTAGCCCCCCTATGTTCAATCCAGGAGACCCTACAATGGGAGGACAATTCATGGACATCCATGCCCAGTAAATTACTAAAACGGATTCTTTAAGTGATTGTGATGGATAGAAAAGGAGCTGTGATTGGTTTTCCTGGTGCTCACATTGCACCCGTTACATACTGACTTTTAACAAAGACTGAGGAGCTTACATCTTGGCTATAGATGTGGACCAAGAAAGAAGCTGATTTCTGTATACTATGGGACACTTTAAACGGATGTGCCCTTTGCTTAGAAACAAAGAGAAAAGAATGAATTTATTACTATATCAGCCTCAAGAGGGGGAGGGATGAGGACATACTGTATACTGTTGTAAAATTACTTTGGACTTTCATAAGAACTGGGAAAAATATTGTAAATGCTATCATATTGTTCTGCATATTATGTTGTTTCTAATAGATTTTTTTTTTAAATGATGTGAACATTTTTCTTTCCACACTGTGTGTGCCATCTCCATAGACTTTTGGCCTCCACCATAAATCACATTGCATTTAAATGAGAAAAAAAAGTATATATGAATAAATCAATAAGTCATTGAATACACATTTAGCCAGGCCATTTTTAGTCCTGTGGGAGGGCAGATTTCCTGTGAGCCTTCAGGGCCTTAGGAAATTATCAATTTATATCCACCTGTCTGAGCCACACCTCCCCGTATTTCAGGTCTCAATTTTGCATTCCTAAATTGTTTGTACCCTGATGGACCCACCCCCTGCTTAACACATCATCATTGGAACCAACAAAATTATTTGCATTTACCATTACTGGATGTATGAGAAGCTGAATGTGAAGAACAAGCATGTGTGTAACTGTGTGTGTCAGCCCATCAAACTTTTTGCATTTAAGTTATAAATGGGATTGGGGATTCATATATGCTTTAAGCAAACCTGTTTTGGGGATATTGGTTTAACATGTTGTTATCACTTGTTTGAATTTTGAAGAGTTTATGTATACATTGTAAATGAATAAATTTTTGTGTAAAAAGAGGGGAGAATGAGTTATATTTCATATATTTGTGGTTTTCTTTACTCAGCATAACCTACAAACTAATAACCTGCATGAACCTCTGCAGAAAGCTCTGCAGATGTATTAAATATTTTGGGCCTAATGACTATGAGAAATAGAGTAGATAGGATTTTTGCCATTAGACGACTGAATTGCAGTTTTTCAATGCAAGTTTTGAATTTTACATATTTGTCATGCACCTTAATTTTGAACTGAAAAATAAGCCACTTGGTCAAGTTCCCTAAATGGGAAGATATAGTAACACTGAGATGTTCAAACTTTTGATCTGATTAAGACCATAAATGCAAAGCTTATGTTGACATATTTGACCGTTAATTATAATTTAAGACTTGTATACTCATAGTTTAGAACTTTTGGTAACGCCTTAACTTACTGTGTCCTGGTACAGCGTAATTAAGCACTAAGTAATACAAATGAACAACATCTACTTAATGGGGTTATTTTATGAGCTTCTTGTAATTGCCCATTATTGTTGTAATTAATTAACAACATAACAGGAGTTACAATCACTGTAATGTAAAATGTTACCAAACTTTCTTATCCCATAATTTTGTTATGAACATGCTGTTTATGAACATAAATGCACAAACTAAGTAATATTTATAAAAGGGGCATCCTATTATAACAGTGTTCATTCTTGCCGAACAATTCAGAAGCATAGGCAAAAAGGTCAAAATAACGACGTTCTGAAATGTTGCATGCTGAACTTTAACGTTGCTGATGTGCAACAAATGTGAGGTGGGGGTCGGAAAAAGGAAGAATTACCCCCCGTTTAGAATTAAAATTCATTTAGATTACATTGCAACAAACACTTAAATGGCAAGATTAGTTCCCCCTCACGCCTTGTTTCACTCACTCAATAACTCTGTAAAAAGCGCTTAAAACTGCATTATCCAGATGATGGCTGTTTCCTAGCTACCCGCGAAAACCGAGCGCTGAAATAATTCTAAAACAGACACATGTAATCGAAATGTTTACAGTGTATTCGCTACGACCACGCAAGGGAAATGTGGTATATTCTTCTTGGAATACTGAAAAAGTTACCCGTCTTGTAGCTGAAGAGGCGATGGCAGTTTAAACAACACCCATAATAAATCAATAAGTTCCCTTTCACAAACCCTTCCCTCAGTTTTCTATTGCCATTGTATTTTTATTACCGTCTCTTCTCTGAATGTTTTCCTCTCAAGCAACGCGGAACACAGGCGACGTTTTAATGACACCGTTTCAGCTCCTCAGATTTGAATTCTTCAACCGTTCGCCATTCGGTGCTCTGGAGACGCAGGCGAAGATAAACCCCATGTTTGACTGCCATCTTTAGGGGATCTGGAAAACTGTCCTTAAGGGAGCGTGTGTAACCACATGTAACCGAATGTCGCTAAATTTTAAACACAGCTCATTCTGGATTAAACTTGTCAATATCTATTTACAAATGTTTCATAATTTAAGGTATAAATAAACGTATTTGTTTATGTAATTTTGGGACAATTTAAATTACAGTGTTTGTTGCTATGTATTAAGATACTCAGTATGTCAATATTCAGGTAGCCTAATTAATATAAATTGTTATTGTGCGATATCCCATAAACACACATTTATTGTTGTGTTGCTGTTGTGGATTTTAACATGTATTACGTGTATTACGTGCTCACTGTAATAAAGTGTTCCATGCATTTTGATGGTACTGCGAAAACCGTAACGTGTATAAAACCTTTGCCAAATGTGTATATTTGAATTTTAATATTTACATTAGCCATATTAATAGCCTGTATCATTTAATAAACGTATCAGACATATCGGAAAGTATAAAAAGGTTGTCATAAGTTTAGATGTTAGTTAGGTTAGGTTCGTTTCCTAATGAGTGTTTCGTGACCTTAGCAACTGCTCTTCGCAAATTACCATGAATATTGTTTTTTTTATCCCCAGTTAAAGACGAATAAGGACGACGTCTCCTCCATCTGTTGTTTAAGAAAAAGACGAAAGCTTTTATCCGGCTTTGACCACATACTGAACTCTGTGAGTAATGACTAAAAGAAATGTGTTCCATGAGCACAGAGGTGCCCAAACAGGACTTTCTGCCTCCCATAAAGAACAGCATGGGTTGTGCTTTTGCATGTTTCTGTCATCCGTACTCTGTATTCAAGCAGTTTTGCTTAAGTTTGAAAACTTTCACAAAGGTTCATGTGTCCTCCCAGCACGCCAGCAGTAGCAGTGGCAGATGCAAATGTGGTCAGATTTACTGGTCATGTTTGAGAGGGTTATGTCCACTTTTCTTTGTGTCTGTTTGTGCCTTGGAATTTTTGTGTATTAGTGAAAAATTCAGCAGAAACAAAAACATAACGTCAGTGCATTTACGTTCTCCAATAATAGACTTATATAAGAATATAAGAAAAAGCCAAAAGTAATAATTATAATGTTAATAATAAAATACATTTACACTATAAATATGTTTCGAAAACAAATACTATTAAAGAAAGGCCAGCTATAAATTAAAATTAATGTAGCTATAATTTAACAACACAAACTATATGAGAAATCGACATTTTTACGATGCAATTGTAGTTAGGCTACTACCAAATTAATTAATGAAAGTGTTTTAAAAACCAAACAGCCCATTACTTTAGCTGTCAAACTAAAGTATTTACAGTCACTGGTATATTTAAATATAATATAATGTTAAAAGCAAAGCAAAGGTTTCTGTTTTCTTGGTAATTGTGAACTCACACCTGATCAATTAATACACATAATTCGATCGGCAAACTCACTACTTGAAAAAAATTAAAATTTAAAATATAATCACTGAGACCAATTCATATAAAGCCATGTCGTTGAATAAAAGTATGACTAAAAGCGAGAAAACTGTGTCTGATGTTTCTCTGTAAAAGTGTAATTCTGTTAAAGCAACGTACCAAGTGTTAACACATATTGTTAGCTGGTGGACTGCTATAGAGAAGTCTGGAGAAAAGAGGTGGAGTGTCCAAAACTGCACCATGGCCATTTTGGATGTCATCTGTTTCCTTGGTGACTTCGCCCACCCCTAAAAGCCCCTGGGTTCCTGGATTGTTGAAGAGAAACGCGCTATTTTCTGCACTATCATCTATCACTGTCACCACGTAATGATTCCCCTTGCAGCTCCTTATTGATGTTTGTAATTGCATTATCTCATAAGGGGGTGATCAATGAAACCGGGCTTTGCATTCTGGGGTTAGAGGACGCAGGACTGCTTTCTTGTCCGTTCAATTCAATAAGCGCTTATTAAACCGCGTGATACTCCACAACTGAAATCATTTTTTTTAAATACAAAAAATTACCTGATTGTATTTTTGTTTTTATTCAGTAGAAAAAAGTGACATTTAGCGTGACCAAAAGCACAAAATAAATTATTATCATATGTCGCAGATGAGACTCTTGTAGAGGTTGGAATAGACTATTGATAGGATTTAACGCAATTGTACTTGTTATTGTGCCAATAGCCCTGAGGAACATTTTAAACACCATGTGGTATCTTATTTTTTTCATACTTTGCACTTGATCACAAAATGAAACACGCAAAAGAAGGCATAATATCATGTTTCAGGTTCCAGAGGGAGGGTTGGTGAGCCCACGAATCAAACAATCGCGTCCTTACCATCTAGGACGGGCAATACTACGAATGTATGGTGTCCCTGTTTTTATAAAGACTGCAGTAAGGCATGCATAAATGATGGCACAATTATTTTAACGGCAACATCAGCAATTTTATTTTTAATTCAGACTAAGTCAGATGGCAACATTAAAATGAAATGGGATGATTCAATGCGCAAACACTAACAATTTACTGCTTGATGGATTCTAAGTATTTTGAATCGCGACAATGCCATTAAATATAATAAAAATATAAAATATATAGCTATATATATATATATATGATTCGCAACAATGAATGCTTGATGCAATAATTATTTTTGCCATAAAAACACTTCTGATAATTTTATCGTATAGAAAAACTGCCGCTGTGCTCCTTGCCAGTTGATACCCTCTCTCGCTCTCTCTCTCTCTCTCTCTCTCCCTCTCTTTCTCTCTATTACTCACTATCAAGGTCACCTCGGCTGCGGCTTACGAAAGACAAGAGCCGGAAAAGCAGCCTCAGATGTCAGTGAAAGGTGCGCCAGCCCGTCTCCCATCTTCACCTGGTGAGATCCGATCCAATAATAGCCGTTGTGTGTTAGGCTTTAATGAGAGCTCATCGACCCCCACCTGCCCAGCAGTCCTGATGAATGCCAAAACGCCCTCAGCAGCATCAGCTCTCCACTTTCTTTTATGTTGAAGTGTTATGTTTCGCTTATATAATAACCACTTATGTTCTCTCGCCGCTTTGATCCCAGTGAGACAGTAAACTACGATGCATCAGTTGTTAGGGGAGAAAGACAAACGTAACACATGGTCAAAGACCAAAAACTGTTATGAGAAGTTATGAGAAGCTTTAAAGGGTTAAGTAAACTCAAATATTTACGTAAATGTATTTTAAAAAACCTTTTTTCGAATAAACAAAAAAGAAAAAAGACAAACATATGTAATTTCACAGTTTTGGTTATTTTTCTATTTAATGTGACACTGATCTCTCTAATATTTTATAATTTAAATAATAAAACATGCAAAATCTTGTAAAATATGTCGGCTGGATCTAATAAGCTTTTAGACTTAATTTATTTTTATTTAGTATCATGTTATTCATAATGTTATTTAAAATGCCCTTCTTAATATTAAAATCTTAGTGACAATATTTTATTTGTAAAATAAAGTAGTTAGAATTTTTTGTTATTCAATTAATGTATGCAATGCAGTTAATCAGGATGATATTATTTATAATAAAACAAACTTAATTTCTTTAACATTTTGAATATAGGAAAAAGGTGTTGAGCCTAAACAGAAACTGTGATACAGTAGATGTCTGTGTCACATGACTAGAACTGAAGGTGAAAAGGTTACTACTGCTTTAGGTAAATATGTGAGCTGCAAGTTGAGACAAGGCAGAGTCACAAATTCCATTGGCATAGCAGAAGAGTGATAAACCTCTGACCCGAGGCCAGTGGCCTCCTTATTTATTTATTCTTGGAGGTTGTAATTCGTCTATGGGAACGCTTTTTTTGATGTGCCAGTTTTGCTTTAAAAATCTGATTGTCAACAGGCCAGGAATGTTCAGAAAAAAGAAATGTTTCAATATTACAGTATTCAATTACAGTAGACTTGTATTATTATATGATTCTAAACACAATCACATCTTGAATATCCTACACATTATGGTGAAACTAGAGAATAAGTATGTATATTAAAATGACAGTGAATAAATGAATAAATGATTTTATGAATAAATGTACAGTAAATGAATCAGTATAAACAAAACTATATAACTAAAATAGCCATCAAAACGGGTGACACTTTATAATCACTTTCAGTAATGATGTTTAAAAAACATTTGTGATTATTAGTTAATGCATTAACACAGAAAACTCGCCACATTTTTAATTGATATATTTTCATGTAGCCTATTAATATTTATTTCAAATGTCTGTTAAACATTATATAGACAAATGTTGGTTAATAGTTTATTAATAATATATTGTAAAGTTTATCAAAATAAACACGTACCTTGATACTTCATACCAGCAAAGTAAAACTAAAAATGCATTTTCTTATGTACATTCCTATATTTGCATACACTTTTGACATAGCCTGTTTTCTTTCCAGCAACGATCGGTTTTTCTTTATCTGCATCTTTGTGTTCAGGACTGATTCTCCAGTAATGCTGTAAATGAAACAGTTGTTTATTCACACATCCAGCTACGTTTTAAGACAACCATTTCCTAATGATGAATTAAATCCGGTAGCGATTTAAAAGTAACACCCAAAGTGTATCTGTGCCTTACAGCACGCATATTTATCAGCCACACATCCGTGACGGGTTAAAAATGTCAGCGAGAAGCTATCTCACCTTGTCAGTTTTTTGGAGTTTCGTGTTTTCACTTTCCCACCCTGAAGTCGTAGTGCGCGAATCAAACGCAAATGCTTTGTTATTGTTGTAAGCACACGCAAATCCACCGTAAGATTTCAGAAATTCGCAAAAATATCTTCATTAGTTAGACGTCTAATTCTAAATCTAATTATATGTTTGTCGTATGCAGCTGTTTTTTTCTTAATCAACGGGAGTTATTTTCACACTTTATCATAAATGCATTGCTTGTAAACACCGTGCAGTGCAATACAGTTGAGAAAGAATGCAAATATGCAAGGATAAAATAAGAGATTGCTTATTGCTTAGGTTAATATTTTCTTTTTTAACACAAGACCTGTAGAAAATCATGCAAATGAACTGTTGTATTTTTTGTACAGTTTATATCAGTACTATTCAATGCTGTAAATTATTGTTATAAGGTTGCTGTGTTATCATTGTTGCATGAATTAATCTTAGCATGATTGACATTTCTCATTATAAACATGTACACCAGTGGAGTGATTACATCATTGCTGAGGAATCAAAATGGATTATCCTGCTGGCTCATTCATATTTGGAAATCTTTATATACATACATTTAGTCATTTGTTTTCTTTTAGTCATCCTGCAATAGTAGCTTACTGTTGTAAAATAAATATCCTGGCTTTTAATACTTTGCAATGTCTGCCTCTAAATCTGGCGTTAACCCATGTGACAAGCCACAGGACCGTTTACTTAACACTCATTGAGGATTGAGGTGGGTTATCAGAATAAGAAACATGGCTTATATGGATTCCAGATGACAAAATATTCGGCCACATCTGTACTTTAAACTGTAACTGTAAAAAAGAGAATCAGAATATTCTGGTATCCAAATTATGCACACCTTTAAAGCACACTTTGAAATGTCTTTTTAATATGTGGACAAAAAGACCCAGTTGTAGTACAGACGCTTTAAAAGGTCCTATTTCTGCAAAGACACGCTCAACCTAAAGCTACGCTTTCTGCTGTGTAGTTTATGGACCATAGACAGTTTATAAAAAGCAATGCAGTCTATCAGAGTGGCTCACTGACTCTGACACACTCTGCTGTGGAGTTCTTCAGGCAACAGTAGGGAGCCCATCGGCTACTTACCCTAAACCAAATATCAAAACATGAGGAAAAGCCTCTTTAAACTTCATATGAACAAAGTAACGAATGGATGATAAGATCTATTTATTGCTGTTTTTCTGCCCTATATTTTAATTATTCTATATTTTTATAAGACATTGAAAGAAGAAAATGTATGGATACACGTATGGATGTCTTATTAATTGTGTTAAGAAATTTGAGGACAATCTTAACTATTTTAGTAAAGGTACAGGTTTTGGTCTTAACAACTGTCAATTGATTAGAAAACAATTTTAATTAGAAAACAATTTCACTGACGTTACTAGCTAAACTTTATTCTTTTCCCATTTTAATACTGTGCTTTCTTACTTACATTTGTGTAAGGTGTTATAACACTCTTGTTTATTGATTTGTTTTTGACCAGCTCTGTGTTCCTCTGTCTTAATATTGGTTTCCACTATCACTGTCATTAAAATCCTACCTGTAGCAATATGCTGAAAACACAGCCAAACCCTTTGCTTCTTTCAGACCAATAAAGCATTAGCTAAAGTGTAAGAAACAAATTCACTGATGTGTAAGAGAGATTTGAAACAGAACGCCCAAATATTTAAGCTGATTCAAAGATGTGCCACCTCTGTTCCTGCAATCCAAATTGTTTATGTCTAAAGATAAATCCCCCTCCACTTAGATGAAAAGGAAACAAATCCATCTGATAAAACATCGCTTGCATTCACCCCTCACTCTTTACTTTGGACAAGGCTACACATTTAGCATAAAAGCTTTTAGCACATCGTGGCGCAGTTCAGGCAAGCTATTGTTAGGCTTTGTGGGTTGGATTAGCCCGAGATCCATCTAAGAATGTTAGTGTTACACGCTATAACATTTTTGAATTTATTAAGGTTTGTATAAGCCCACCAAATGGGATGTCAATGGGTTAAACACAACACAAAGAAAAATAATAAGCACTTTAACCGAGCAAGTAACCTGAGTTGCTCATCTTGATAAAAGCATTAATTGAACTAAAGGGTGTTGGCTCAAGAGGTTATGAGAACAGTCAAAGCTGCGTTTGGTGAAACCAGTCTGATGTCACAGGTGTTCTTGACTGGATTTTACACTGAAAACAACATCCATCAGCCTGAGTTGTTTTTCTTTTCTTTTCTTTTAATCGTTTACATCTTTGTTCTGGATTTATGCAATGCTGTGATGTTTTATTAAATGTTGCTTCTATTTCCTAACTATGTTATCATTAATCGTCAGTTTCATCTGTATAACTGAGTTATGCTAATTTCTTTTACACTGTTAAAGGGGACCAATATTTTACAATTGTAGTTAACACCACAGTGTGGTCTCATAAGTATTACAGGCCAATGCTCCTATTTTAGATGGAGTCATTTTCTTACCCATTGCACAATACACATGGTTAGGGAAAATGCAGGTCCAGCAGCCTATATTAGAAAACATAAAAAATTATATTACATAAACACTTTTAGCCCTAGGCACAAATATATACATGATTTAATAGAATAGAATAGAATAGAAAATAAAATCGAAAATAATATTTATATATAATGATAAATTTAGTAAATATAGTTGTTATAAGTTTCGATATCCCTTGTAAAAACTTTTGCAATCTGTCTTTAGCTTTCTCTGTCCCCCGCTGTTACTGTGATGGTTTAGTCAACGCATGCTCTTGGGAAAGCAGACCTTGATTTTTCATTAACAGCAGCAGTTCAGTTTACAAATGAATTGTAGCTGGGTGCTAAACTGCATTCATGCTGCAGTCGATGTTTATGTCTACAATCAACTGCACTGTACTTATGTTATATGGTATTATGGACACAGCAACCTTAAAACATGCCACACATATTTAGAGAGGCAGATTTATGACATGTTGAGTTTCAGAAGCTGGAAAAAGGCATGTTGGAGATGTATGGAGGATGTTTGTTTGTCTGTTGAAAACCGCCATTGTTTATTGTTTATGTACACACAGAACATGTAGATTCTCATTCAGACCATAAATGTTTATGCTCTCAGAAATGCATCTATCTATAATTTCACAAAAATTACATTTTCAAATATAAAATTAATTAAATATCCTACTATATATAAGACATTTAAAATCACATTGCAAAATTGTGGTCATAATATACTTGGAATCAATAGGTCATTGTGACGCAACTACACAAGTGTGTCTTGAAAGTAATTTTAATACATTTGCCAAAATTTTAAATAGACCTTATTGAGGTCACATGATAGTTTGGATCTCACAGAGGAGCAGCTTTTAGTGTTATGTGTGGATAACTTAATCCAGCATTTTGGGAGAGGAGTACAGTGGATTAGAGGAGAAAACAAGTGGCAGCTCAGTCTGTCTCTTTGATAATGTTCTTGTAAAGACTGACCAGCAAAGCCTCCTATTATTCAACATGCCTTTTAATGGAAGCCAGAGAGGCCTGTGAAAGAGAGGGCAGACTCGCCACACGACCAAACCAGAAGACCAGATGAGCAACAGAGATTAAAGTTTTGTTTTCATCCATTTTTTGTACTGAGGCAACAGGGGCGATTCAAGCTGCATGTGAGCAAAAAGCAAACAGACACTTAATCCTGACATAGAGAACAACTTGACATCAATTTGTCCCAGGAGGTGGAGAGACCAAGAGTGCACTGTGGCTGGTTCAGTTCTCAGGTCCTCTTTTCATACATACACAGACATTTTTGCTACCAGTCAAAGTTTTAATACATGAATGTATTTTCTATAATTTTAAATAACGTTTAATCCAAATACGTTTAAATGCTTAGTTAGACGTACAACATTTCATAAACATTTCTTTAATAAAAATAAACTATTAATATATAAAATATTTTTTACTGAATGAGTTGGACAAAATCATGAAGGATCCCATGACCTCATAAAGTTGATTGAGAGAATACCCAGTACCCAGTATAAGTATTCAGAGCTGTGTTAAATATATAAATAATTTATTCACAACTATAGCTATGTTACAAACTGAAGGCTACCTTAGAACTAACTCATAAAGAGTAGGTTCAACTCAACAGAGATCCATATTTTTCAGAGGCCATTTTTTGCCTAAAGTGCTCTTTCTACACATGAAATCCCCATTGCACAGGACCTTCAGTTATTGAGAGTTTTTTGGACTTTCCAAACCCCCTGGGAGAGGTCAGAGGGCCAGAACACACCAGTGTGGACAGAGGGAGTTGCCCATCCCAGAATCCCTTACTCTCTGCATGGCTGTCCTTTAGAAGCAGAGGCCCAAGCCAAGGGGAGTAGGGGGAGTGTCTGGGAGAGGCCCAGTCAAACATACCCCCTCCTCTTTTCCTCTTCTCCATAAGGTAAAAAAGCAACACAGAACCTTGGGGTGACTCAGAGGACACAGTGTCTTGTAAAACACATGCACTTAATATTAGAGCCATAAAACTTGTTAAATTAAAAGCTATTTTGGAAAATAGAAAGGGAAATATTTATGTGCCTGGCCCATGACAGAAGCCATTTTATCCCAGGGCCAAGGGTCTGCTAGGGCACAGGTAACTACTGTCAACAAGTGAAAAACCCTGTGGTATGAATTCTCAAGTGTAGTGTGGTCCTTTTAACAGGACAGAACAATGAATTAGACTATAAAAAAGGAATGGCATTAATTAAAACTTTAAGAATGAGGTAAAAAAAACCTTTGCACCACTGTGTACAGTTCAGTCTTCAAAACAGGGTGAGAAACAAAACTGAAAGAGCTCTTAATGATTGAAAAGGTGCAAAAAGCAAGCATGACTGTGAAAATATACACACCTCTGGTGTAGATAAGGCAAACTTAATAAATTGTTCACTATGTTTACATAGCATTGTTCTGACAGTGCTCAAATTTGCTTGGCTATTACAGCATAGCAGGCAAGTGAGCTATATTTTTTTATAATGTTTTTTAATTTTTCTATAATTCTATAATTATAACACTAATCAAGAAAGTTAATGATTTTATTATTTCCCTTTTGTTCTTTCCCCAACCAAATTAAAGATAAAGGTCATTGTTTTCATTTTGTTTTGTCAGTTATAATAAAATGTAATGTGATTCCATTACTGTTTAGATTTCATGATGAGGGATTTTAATTTATACATAATGTTAATTGTATTTCATGTACTATTAGCCTACTGACATTCTTTAATATAAGCAGTGTAAGTTTTGGTAAAAGAAAGAGTGAATATGACATGTTGTCATTTCTTTTGATGCTTAAAAATGCATTGGATGATTTGCCTTCTAAGGATTTTTCAATCTCTAATGTAAACCAGCAAAACGTAAAGGAACTCCACAGAGTTCTGAAGATTTATGGACCATTTTATGTTAGAATGGAAAGGTGCTTTAAGGCCCACAAAGATTTTGGTGTGTGTGTCTACACCAAACGACAGTGAAAACCCATTATTATTAAAAATAATAAAAACACAGACGTGCTCACACGCCGAAAGACGCATGCACAGACATGCATTTAAGCAAACACATAGCCAAAATGCACTAAAAATTTATGGCTCTAACATTCCTTCAGGGTCAAGCAATTTATCAAATCCTCCACATTCTGGTTTCAATTACACAGCCTATTGTGAGAAGCGGCTATTTTAGCAGGTTCATTTGACTCGGTAGGGGATGCGAAAGCTTTTGGGTTAATTCGCCTGCTCTGAAGGCTGCTAGTTTGCGCCTCACAGAGGAGCCGAGCCTGCGTTTTGTGAGAATAATGGACAGTGGCCTCCCTCTCTCTATCAGCTTTTAACAGAGAGAGGCACGGTGAGGCTGTGGTAGAGAGATGATAAATCCACATTTTATTACTGAAGAATTCCACTCTCTCCACAGGCCTGACAGCTCCCCACGTTCTTAGACCCTTTTGGACAATTTCAACACCGTGTCCGTCTGGTTCTGATTAAGTCAGAATTGGATAGCATTGCATCTGAAAAAGAGATATGGTGAGGGAGAAGAGAGAAATACGGCAAGGTGAGAACCACGAGGAGATGAACTGCGCCAAAATGAAAAGGAGGAGTGATGGAGAGAGAATGACTGCAAGTGGAGCAGCAGAGCAGAGAGATCCGTAACCGATGCCCAACATGGGCGTCATTACTGAAACACAGTATTGTTACATCAATGGCCCAGCCATGGCCAAAAGACCATTATTTGGAGTGAGTATCCAGCTTGTAGCTGGTGTTTATTAGCCTCTTTTCTGGCACCTGCTACCTCACAAAGCACGCCAGCATTTTTTTCTCACCCTCATTCTGCTCTCAGTTTCAAACTAATGTCTGTTCATGGCTTAAAGATATAGTTCACACAACTGGTAGAATTTTGTCTTTATTTACTTACTTCCATGTTGCTTCAACCCCTGTGCTGTTATTGTTTCTATTGAACACAAAAGGAGAAGCTAATCTGGCCTGTCTGAATTTCTGCACTGGGGAAGCTTGGCAGAGGTGAAGATTATTACAAATAATAATTAAATTTTGTCACACAAAGATATTGTATAATTTCAGATAACGTTATCAGAAATTATAAAACATCATTGTTTAGAAAATAGCTGTGTTTAAGATTCTAAAAAAACAGAAAAGAAACACCAGTAGAGATGAATTTGGGGGTAAAGACATTGTGTTAAAATACTGTATTGAATTTGCTGCTGTTTCCCACAATGCAATGCGTATGGCTGGGAGATGAAGGTGATGTGCATGTGTAAGTGTTTGAGAGGGGAGGTGGGGCAGATGGTGGAGGTGTCACAGTGTGTCTGACCCTGTGGAGACCCCACGCCTCATCAGAGGATGAAACTCACCTACACAGCTCAGCCTTTGAAGAAACCTCTCTGTAAAAATAGTGTTATTAATAAAAAACAGCTGTGGACACGGATAACTGCAGTCCAGCACTCAACATGTGTTCTAACAATGAAATAAAAACACCTATGCTTTAACAGAAATTGATAAAATAGTTAATAAACAAATTTTACAGATGTATTTGCCTAATCTTTAAATGTGTGAAGTCTAATTGCAAAACTGAAACTAAAACTAAAACTATTTCCCTATACATTATTTCTATACATAAACATTTTTTTTATTTTCACAAAATATTAAAACAATATATTTCAGATACAATATATGATGTTATGATCTTTTTACCAATCATTATGCAGTCCTGAGATCACATAATGTGGGAGAGTTTATTTGCTTCTTGGGACCCTGGATTATGCACGCAACTCTGAGAAATAACAATATCATTAAAACCCAGGGCAGATGAATAAATCATTATTCCCATTAATGTCTGCTAACCTATTCAAATAGGCTTCTCTTTCCTAAAGTCCACCCATCTGTGTGGGCTTGTGTTATATTCAAATCTCTATAATCAAGTTTGTTTTGAATGCTGAATCTGGAAATTATAATTAATGACACTATTTAAAACCTAATTTTTGCATCCATGATAAATGAATAGATTGCTAATGGTATAATTTGAATAAAAAATGAAAGCTTATTGATAGGAGGGGATTGGGTGCATGTACAATCGAAAACACTCCAAGCTGTGCCGTGTGGTTACGTTGAACTTTGAAGCATCGCAATGGCATTTCATAAGCAAAACCATGGTTTAGTCAAAATAAAAATAAATTCCTATGTATGAAAAATCTGGTTCATGCACTGACATCACTGTGTCTAGAATCCCCAAGTAATGAAATTGCCACAATCAGGCCCCTGTCATCACATGCTATTTGAGCCTTATTCATGTCATATCACAATTTCACCTCTGCTAAACTAATTTTCATAACTCACACTGGTTTCACTCTAAAAAGAATATTTATATTCCACATTTGTCATTCAAGATTTTCGCAGCAGTAGTGGTAGCACATTCTTTCTCTTTGAGGTGAACTTTATTGTTAAAATAGGATTAGCTGACTTTTAGGAGCGATTTTGAACAATTTCAAGGGTGTAGGAAATCTAAGTTACTTAAACTAAATGAACTGACAAAAGATACTAAATAAATTATTAAATAAATTAAAGTTCCATGGTTTTCATAGGTTCAGGAAGTAGTAAAGGTTTTTGGTACTCAAAGGCCCAATTAAATATGATGAATTACCTTTTTTTATCCACTATTGATGAGTGTGAGCTTCGGCTACAAGAAAAACAGAAACGTAAGTAGCAGGCACATTACGTCAAACAATCAATTCCCACTTAAACTTAGTGACAGGCTCTTTAAGCTCAATGGAAAACTGAATTCAACACAAACACTCGGGATTTTGAACACAGAGGAAAAGCAGTTGTACAGATTCCTCTGGCAGGCTGATGTGTCTCCTGTAAGCACCACATCGGACTGTGATGACGCTGATGATGATTTTCAGCCTCTCTGAGGTTGATCTGCCCGCCAGCACAGTCAGACTGACCTGCTAATGCCATATGTCTAGAGTAAGAGCTTCTGCATAGAAATAAAATCTGACAAATTTTGCTGCCCCAACTTTGATAAAATCATTCGACCTAGTGTTGTTTCTGACAAAAGTGGGCAATATTTTTGGAAAATTGTAATAAGTGTGTTGACAGAGATTTTAAATCAGTCTGACACAGCTTCACCAATGCTGTGCTCCAGAAGCATTCACGGGTGAACCATGCCGAAGCAGACGAGTGTAATTTACGAGTCAGGTTGGAAAGCAGCTTCCTAAAGATGGGGGAAGTGTGAACAAATTAATTTATTTTAGTAATCTTTCCCTCTCCCTCTCTCTCTTTTTTGCTGTCTTTGTCAAAATGAATGACAACAATTTGGCTGAGGATCTGGGATGTGCAGGCAACATTGACAGGCGAATTATCAGGGGCCCAGTGCTCCTTATTATCAGCGGAGAACTCATCAGAGGAGCGGGTCCAGGAGTCCTCTTTGCTGTCACTATTTGTCAGGAGGACAAGCTCTACTGCTAGGGCCAGTTGACAGGTCATTTCAACAATAACAATTACTCCGATTACTGGTGTCATAAACAATTCACCCAAGGCAGAGCAATAACAAAGCTTTATAATTCACAACCACATAAATAAATGCCAGCAGGTAACAAGTAATTTACCAGAGCAATGGATCCCAATACATGGCTTGGTTCATTGTTGCAGGGCAAATGAAAGCCAGCCACTGGAAACATACATGATAACAAGAAACAGAAATTTGGCCATTAGAGTAATTGCACAGGGTGAACTGTGTAACATTACAATGATAGATGCAATTATCAGCAACAATCTGTTATGATATCAAAAGTAGCCTACAGATATTTGTATAATTTTGTATTCTTATACAAAATCAACAAACCTGCACTATGCCTATATATGCAAATATAGTTTGTATGTGCTCTTATGAATTGGCGTAATTATTAGCTAATACAAAACACAAGTTAAATACTATGTAAATAAGTATATACAAGATATTGATTTCAGCAGTATAGTATATGACCACCGTCTATGTAGGTGTTTAGTATAATGCGTATAATACTTTAGTAAAGGTGTTTGGTAGTAGTGATGCAGACAGACGTCAGCTATCCGCCCTGCAGCAACAATTCAACAATTCAAAATCTCTAATGAGCAGAGCTGTTGAGTAATTAACACATGTCAAACTCACCATCATCAGGTGCCTCTCTAATTTTCTCACTAAAAGGCTGCATTTTTTCTTCTTTTCTTTCCCTCCCTCTCTTTCTATACCCGAGGGCATGCAGGAATCAGATTGTGCTCTACTAATGCACTGTCTGTCTGTCGCACGTAAAAAGCTCTTCTGTGATTACTAGCCCACGAATCCTTTACTCGATACTCATTTGCTTTCTTTTTAGCAGCAGTCAAATTAGACACACGAGAAATAATCACAGCAGCACGATGCTCACACCGACCTTGCAGCCAGTGCGGAAAACAACTCAAACCAGACATAATAGCCTACTGCAGGCTTAAAATCTTTACCCCAAAATAATCATCAGTATTTTTCATTATTTTTCATCACTGTTCTCTATTAGACTACGCAAAAAGACGAAATAGTAATTAATATTAAATAAAAAAAATTATCAATGTTTTAACATTTCAACAACATTTTGTTATAAATAAACAATAAAATATAATTGATTTCGAAATTAATATTACCTATATTGTCATAATCTAGCTCTTCGAGACATTGATATCCAATAATTCTATTTTCAAATAATTTACCAACACCTCAGATCAGTCCTAGCTAGATTTGCATGAACTTTTAACTGCACTTATTTCAAATGTTTAATGGAATTAATTTAAACAGCAAGATGTTGCTACATGAAAAAATGCAAATATAGAGTATGTTAGGCTATTCATTAAAGGTTAACTTACATTTCCTCCGAAATAAAAAGAAGCAAATAAAGAAAAAACAAGATAATTTCTAAACAGGACAATAGCTTCAGAAAATTGACTCTCCACACACTAAATCATAAAAGCAATAAAGTTTTTTATAAATAAAATCAAAATTAATTAAATTTGCCAGGAAAAAAAACAAAAATTAGCTTTAAAAGTGTATATTTCAAAATTTACAACTAATGCATTCCCCTTTATTTAAAAGTCAAACAAAATAATGCATCCAAAAATTATTATTAAGAGATGTTTTTCATTTTGAATATTATATATATTAGCAAATAATATAACATCTCATCAGCTAATATAAAGATATGAAACAGATTATAGCTTTACAAATTTTGTTCCCTTTTTTTAAGCCATCATGGCTTAGAATTAAATTTAGAAATAAATGTGCTACTCAAGCTTTTCAGATTACATACAGCAAAAACATAATCATTGTTGCTATGACAGCATTCCTATATTCATAAGAACACTCTTGACATTTACAATTATTCCACAACTAAAGCTGTCTGAATATCTCTAGAGGAATCAAGCACAGAAAAGAGACAAGATCCAACTGCACCCTGACATCTGATTCTAATTAACTGTAACAGTTAAGTCCAATTCCATGGGGTGTAATTGAACAAAAGCTGGTAAGAGCGGTGCCCAAAGTGGAGGATGAGAAAATGTGCTTTTGTTACCAGTTCTCAGATGAGAGAGATAGTGGAGCTCATCCTGATGCTGCTTTGGGGCGGGGGAAACTCACTTCTCACTGCAGTTTGTCTTCTGTTCCTGGACCACCATCCTTTTTGGGTTGTGCATCTCATTTGCATACATTTGTTTCCAGTCAAGGAGGCCTTCAGCTCATTAAGGCATTCTCTTACAATCTTCCAGAATCCTGCTGCTTCCAGCCACTACCTGCTGCGGAACGAGAGCACTGTTAGGCTCGGAAGAAAGAAACGGTAGAGGGTAAGAAAGCAAAAGGGAGGGGGGGGGGGGAGGCAACACGTTCTTCAGTCCAAAACAAAAGCAGCGGACTGGTATGAAAGAATCCTCTGTATGTGTGTTTGTGGCTTGTTTTCTACACTCCCTTGGAAGCAGGCACCATTTTGTGTTAAGCAGTCTCCTGTCATGACAGATATCTCTCTGGGTCAAAAGTCAAAGTTGAGGGGAGGGTCAGCAACAAAACATGCAAGCCAAACTCTAAACTGGATACCTATTTGCCAGTGGACGGAGCTAGGCTGTGCTGTGAGGCAGGGTTGTGAATTTCCCCTTTTGGGTCCTTTAGTGATGTGAGCATGTGACGCTGAAATAGGTAGAATGGGATAAAAAAGCAATACCTCAGCCCTGTAAACCATCTCTAGCACAAAAAGCACAAAAATCACAAACCTGCAGAAGAACTTCAAACAATGAACAAGGGCAAATGCTGATACCGGTTGGAGTGCTTGAGTAATTTTATTTAAAGCATGGCGACCCCTGGCCAAAACCTGCTTTAGTGTAGGGATGAATAAATTTTAATGGCTCATAAAACACAGCAATTTCTCTCTTTGCATTTTTTTGACTGCATTATTTGTGGCTGTGCCGTATCGCCTCTTTTGTCTGTGTAGTGAAAAGCAGTAGTGAGTGGCCACAGTTGGAGCTCCGCTAGCATGAGTGAGGTGGGAAGAAAAGAAAACCATGAATACAACTGCATGAGCCTAAACACACACACACACACACACATATTTGTTCTCCTAGTGAAGTGTGGGGACTTTAAATTTACTTCTACTGCTGCTACACTTAGCAAATTTCATTTTCTAAATCCCCTAAACCCAAAACTCTTTATATTTTAAAACATTTATTACATTTTAATTTTTAATATTTTTAATATATTACATTTTTATTTTTAATATGTAAAATGTTTTGTTTACTAAGCATATTCCACATTGGAACCATTGACTGGTCTACACTACGATGGAGTCATTTATGATTTTAGCGTTCTTTAGAAACAGAAAATATTTTGAAAAGTATTATTTATTGTATACTGTTTGTACAGTCAAGGAAATTATATGTATATTTAACT
>JAZGTJ010001467.1:0-34376 GCA_036877575.1 Botia almorhae | reverse complement strand
CACGCACCAAATGCACACACAAATACAGAGTAAAACCTTTCCCTCAGAAACATTTAGATGTAAAGGTAGTAGGTACCAGCACAATGGTAAGGGGGATTAAAAATGTTGCTTTGTCTTTTGATTAAAATTAAAAACCCACTTATTTACACTTACTTCATTCATGACATGTGCCATTTGCTTACATGGAAATGTCCCTGGTGTTAATTTTACTCACCAGTGGAGCTGGCCTGGGGGCTAGATAAATAAACATGCATCTGTTGTGTTATTTAATGCTCTGTCTGTAAATGTTTGGTCCAAGTCTGCGGGCTTCACGAGTTTGCTTGAGACTGTCTGTCTTCCCTCAGCACAACAGCTAATGCAGTTAGCACAGCAGCAATCCATCACTCTGTGTATGTGTGCATCTAAGAGAAGGTATAAAAGAAATAGAGCTGTACACTGGATCTCTCTGTGAGGATTTGTGTGTGTTAGGGGATTATGGAGACTGCGTGTCAGGAAAGACTATATCCTGACTTACTGTCAGTGGTCTCCATTGCTGTTCAGGGTTTTGCAGAGTGTTGCATTTTTGCTTAATATTTTGATTTATGGGGTTAACTACACATTGTCTGTCTATAATTAGTTTTTAAATCACTTAGATTTTTTGCCAGATTGTATCTTTTAAATATGTTTAATATCTGAAGTGATGAAGGGCAAGCATGTTAATTTTTTATTTTAGGTATAGTACTTTGTTTATCATTGGGTTATTATTTAATTATGCAATGGATTCAGTGTAAAACACTTAACTACAGACCCAGTTCAAACACTAAATGTTTTTAATCTCAGCTGTCTTTTTTTGTTTTTATAAACTTTACATACAAAAAAATTACCCTTATTATTATTGTATTGTTTGTTTTTATTTTTTGGTGTGTTGCAAGCACATGTATTTCCTAGGCAGAGAAATGCCCCTTTTATAATTGTATCCAGACCTTTCTTATTACTACAAATACACTAAATCCTTTGAAAACTGAGTATTTGTGTGATGAGTTTATATGAAAACCATTTGTTGACAAAAAAGGTTTACACACACATTGTAGAGTGTTTGTGTATTCGGAGGGCTTGAACACTGTTCTTGAACTGTGGATCTGCACAAGTCGTGAGACTGTAAATATACAGGCAGAGACCTGAAGCCATAAATCTCCTGTGCAGTGCAGCTGTCTCTTACACATACACACACCAATTGTGATTACAAGTTGCCCCAAACCCACAACTATATACCAGAACTCAGTTACTCATGGGCTGGCATATGATTCTTTAACAGTCGTTACTTGTCTGTAAATTAATTTCTTAATGTTTGAATTACACACAGCATGTTGTCCAAAGCCGGTGTGGCTTTTGTTGTTGAAATGATACGAAACACCATTTCTAAAGGCAGTTTTAGACTTTTTTATAATGCTTAGAGTATCAGTGTATTACAAGTTAACAAGAGTATTTTGCCTGGGTGCTTTCACAGAACAGTTCAATTCTTTTAGATATTTAGCTGCCTTGTAAAAACCCCAAAGTCTTCAGTTCATTTTTGTGTTTTCTCAAGGGCATGTATACAAAATGTATAGACAGAAAAACATTTTGTCATTATTATTAAGTTCAGGTGGGGTTTGGCATCCTTATTTGTCACACCTTTATTGTAAGAATAAGGTTGTGACAGCTCCAGTTTAATTGTAATTTGCCATTTGATTAGGGTTTGCCATTTTTCATACACTTTTCATAAAAGATTTCACACAAAACAAATGTGATTTTCTTGAAACATTGTCAATGTAATTTGCTTATTCCTTGAAATACATGTTTTGTTTGGTCTGTGTTATTTATTTATTTTGTTGAAACTGTGAACACAGGTGTTGGGCAGTGTTTAATGTTAATTGCTTGTCTTTTGTTTTGCTTGTTCTCCTATTTACCATTTTATTTGTTTGGATTCACCGTGCTTTTTTGTCTCTCTCACAAACAAAATCTCAAGGTGTTAGAACATCACTCTGACACAGAAAAATATACTTACTTATTTACAGTAATTACTTACATCATTATTAAAATAATAAAACAAAAATTAACAAAATTAAAAGCAAATAAAGTTTTTGGTGTTTTATGAAGTGTGTTTCCTTTCCAGCGCTGAAACCATAACCAATATTGTCTCAATATGGTATGAATCATTTTTAAAGGCTAATTCATTTGCACACATTATAAGATAAAGAAACCTTTGGGTACAGGATTCCGGCATCACTGGGACTCCCAGCACATCACTGCATTATCTCACTCACTGTTGTGGCATATCTTTGATTGCTCTAAGGCTAAACAACACAATGTGTGTTGACCTAATGTAAAACACTCATTGAGAGCTGCTGTTGTGTATGAGACAAAGCCCCTGCTGCCCACTCCAGCCCCGCCATTATGACATCATTCCCTAATATTTTCACACAGCGTACCGTGATAACAGTCAAAGACAAGTCACATGTCTGAACCAATGCCAGAGATGCTGGAGGAAAACAATTACGGCTTACCAAAATACACACTTAAGTAAATATTAATTCCACCATACACAGTTCGATACAGCAGTCATTTATAGATTAAGAGGTGGATTTTTAAACACACATATTTTAAAAGGCTAAGATGCCTTTAACATGCTCATTAGAATTCACTGTATTCACACAGTTAGCAAGGTCACCACTTTGTATTGAGTGATGAGTGCTGAGAGAGAAAGAGAGAGAGATTGTCTACAAGGTATTGCTCTGATTCAAACACACTAAGACCTTGAATCTGTAACTGAAGTTTAAATCACCTTCTATGGAGAGAGCTGATGTCCTTCTCAGGAGATGTTTTACCACGGGTGTAGTTACAATGCTTTCAGTTCATTTAACACTTCACATTACTTCATAAAAGGCTTATTATGCTTTCATTCACTTGCTGAGACCTCATTAACAACATCAGTGGTGGATGAATTGTATTTCACAGTATACATACTTGAAACTAGAGTTTTACATTTTCTCCTGAAATGCAGTGCTTGCTTAGGTAAAACTCGCTAAGATGTTTTGAGTGTTTATGCGGTTGCTAAGATGTTCTGGGTGGTTGCTTTGTGTTTACTTGGATTCATAAGAGTCCACCCCTAAGTCTCTATGATACTCTATAATTATTTGACCAGCCGTCACTGTAAGTCATCACTTTCTATTGTCCCACTTCTACTGGATAAGCTGCATGATTTAAAGTATCACTCAGCACAGAGATGCATGCTGAAGTTCAATATTTAGGGTTCGTCCAAGTCCAAAAGTAATAGTAATTCTAGCAATAACAACTAATTAAATAAAGCTTTTGTTGTAGCACATTTTAAAGAAATAATTATCATGCATGACTTAATGATGAGACTTGATCAGTCATGTACTGAGCTCAGGATAGTATGACTCATTTTCCCTCATCAGAAGGGAAAATGTTTTGGTGTTCTTGAACTCACGACATAATGCCACTGGGTTCATATGTAATTGCAGATTTAAATTTCCCTTTTCCAGCAGGCTCTGGTGTCACATTCAGAGGTCATGTCTGTTCCTGTCAGTGAGACAGCAGGTATGCGCATCCCGGGCCCCTTGGCCATTGCCTGCACAGAAAAACAAAACAACATTATGCAGATCACCTTTCCTTCAGCACACCTCCTGCACCAGTGCTGAACTTAATCCCACTACACTACACTTACTCCCCCAGCACACAAGCCTTATCCTGGCAGTGACACAGCCTGCCACCCTTATCATGCTGGGAGTGAGCTATAGGCATTTTGAGGAAAAAATAACCATGTTATTTTTTCATACGGCAGTGTGGTAATGTCATGATATTATGAAATGTAATATAGTAATACCATTATATATATTGTATATATAGCTTGTGTATATACTGTATATGAATATAATGTGAATAGCATAGTTTAAGTTTATCTTATAGTACCACAGTACCACAATACATCACAGTACTTTTTTCAAAAATGAACAAAATAGATTTTGAATTCTAGTGTCTAGTTTCACAGTTCTTTGAATAAATGTAGCTTTTTTCTCTGTGAAGAAGATGTGGGCACATTTCTCACGGCTGGCACTCTTGGCAGTCATTTTCTCCTTAGGCTTGCGACGAGGAGTTGCTTCCTGACCCAGAGCCACAGAGGAAAGAAAAAGCAACGGTCAAAACTCCCCATAGCGCTGCACCACGGCAACCCACACATCCGCATGCTGCAGCGCACACTGCGACACATCACACATACTGCAGAGCAGGTGCCACCCCTACTGAGCTGCATGATACCACGATGGGTGTCACAATGAAAGGGAAGAAATATCTACCAACAGCCTTGTCAATAGATGAAGCAAAATTTGATCTTCATAAATGTTTTTTGTGAATTTAATTTAAAGATATTTCTGCCTATGATTCATGCCATTGGTTAAGCCTATGTAGTTATTTTTAGCCTAAACAAAAAGTTGACAAGATCACTGCTTCATATAATCTCCAAGTGTGAATTAGGTAAATGGATTTTTGACTGTTCATAATAAAACAGTCTAATTGCAATTGTTCACAGTCTGAAAAACCAAAGGCTTTGATCATCAATAGCAATATCTGGGCTTACTATATTTCACTTAGAAACACGAACACACACACTCCATTAGCGCGTACAGGCCCTGCCCAGGTCATTTGTGTGTTAAGGGCAGTGGGCATGAAGAACAGGGAGTGTAGTGGAGTGGATCGGCACCCGGTGCTCCCTTACAGTTCTGCCATTACAAGCCATTACAAGTGACCTTTGACCCCTTACCGCCCTCAGATGAAACAACTAGTCTGGTCTTGCTCCACTCGTTCAGGAGGCAGATAAAAGGTGGAGGGTGGGGGGTGGTGGTAAGTGACCCATTCTTCAGACATGTCCCAAACTCACAGACGCACAGCTCCAGGGCTTTCCTGTGGCTCTGCAGATGCGAGAAAATGCAAAAAATTTATTTTAATCACCCCAGAAATTTCCAATTACCGCACGGCTGGCCGCCATGAGTCTCCTTGGGACGCGTTCCAGAAATGACAGAGGCACTTCAGCACCCTCCATTTTACAGCACGTGCTGCCCTTACGCACCCATCCTGACAGTAGACATAGCTCCTAATTACTAGATGTCTTCTCCGAAGCCACTTTCTCTATTTTCCCTAAAGGAGACAGACATACACATTCTGCCATGTGATTGGTTGGCCAGCCTCTTCGCAATCACATGGCACGGGCTCACCATTCTGTCCGCAGCAGCTTAGCGTGGCAGACGCGTGGAGTTTGTGTTAATTAATGTGTTGGGGGTTGGGGTAGTTTGCTAACCTCAGATGAGACTTTGTTGTCAGATTCATTCAGCCATGAACACAGTTCCTCGTCCTCAAGTGCCTTCATTAAAACACAATGACTGATTTAAAGCACTGGAGTTTTTCAAAACAAAAGGTCAGAATATAAACGGTCAAAAAAGCTATACTGTATACATTCTCCTTCGCTTTGATTGAATAATAACTAAATCAAATTTTTTTTGTAAAAAACAAGCAAAAACACATTGACAAAAATGCACAAATACAAAATTCTATGAGGCAACTGAAATAATTTTTAAAAATCATTGAAATCATTTTTTCATCACCATCTTCATCATATCGACAGCATGCCACAAATGCTGTTAATAGAGATGACCTTTCTTCAATATTCTTAACATGACTAAAGACATACAACAATTTTTTCAACAATGTCAATATTTTTTTCTCCTATCCCAGTTGCTGAAACATGCAGAGACTATGCAGAAAACTATAAGTAAGCTATATGTAGGTTGATTTCCTTAAAAGTGGAAGGACTGTGTGCTCAGCAACACTGGCTCAGCCAATAGTGTAAAGTTGGGGCCTGTTATGATGGTAGATGGTCGTGTTTGAGAAACCTGCTCAGAACATTACAATTTGTGATGATAGTGTCACAGAAAATGCACAATTCACCTTTAATACAGTTACCTGATCAAGTTTGCTTTTCAACCAAACTAGCTTTTGGCACCAACAAAAATGGAGCACAACATCGACACAAGTCTTTTCTCAAAATCCTTCCTTCAAAAGCAGAAAGCAAAATTCCTTTCTTTACACCAACTTTGATATCCTTGTGCTGGAGCCAGGCTAATATTCAAATGTAAATATTAAACAAGACAAAACAGAGATCCGTGCAAAGGGCTTTTGTTCTGAGGCACTGGGAAAGCAGTCACCCTGAAACAATAGGTCAAATTAGCATGCACCAGCTTCAGAGCACAGGGCCGCTGCACAGTGACAAATCCCCCCTCCTGCTGGGGAGTGGGGAGGGGGTCACCTCTGAAGATCCGTCTCAGCCACTGGCAGTATGTCAGTCCCATTCATTTCTTCTACACCAAGAGCACGTACTAGCCTGAAAAGAGCCTATGCAAGAAGTGAGGATGTGGGAGGCCAGAGGATGAGATTAATATAGGAAATACCTGGCATGTGAATGAGGTGGAAGACTTGTGATGTGACAGATGATGACGGCTGATAATTACTCACAGCCCTTGAGAGTGGGCGACTGAGAACACCATACCCTTACACAGTTATCTGATTTTAAACTCCACATCTGAGAGGGAAAGAAGTTTAAACCCTCTCGTTTATAAATACACTCTCATCATGTAATGCCAGATATGTCTGCTTAGCTGAAGAAAGATTTTTGAAAAATAAAATGACAGGGAGATTTTGTTTTTTGCACCACTAGTGCCCCCAAACAGAATGTTTTCATTTATAATTGTTTTCAGACAGGTTTCCGTAACAGTCTGCCAGTCATTGCACAAACACTTAGTCCCGCCCCCCTAATTAATGACAATATTTAACCTATTTGGGAAAATATACTTTGTTTATTTATAATTGACTTTACACATCAAACAGGAATACAAATAAGTATAAAACTCTTTTTAAAACAACCGATAGAAAAGGAATGACATCAACACCATTACAGCATTAGAAATACTTTCACACCCAAGGACACATTTATAACATTTCAAAAGAAGTTTTATTCAAAATGATTGGTTTAAACAATCGTGTAACTCTATATTGCAGAATAATTACTGTACCTGTGATTTGCCATTAAAAACATTTCAAAGTAATTCAGAAAATATTTCAAGGACACTTGAGGTAATGCTTTGGGTTTCTCAACTAGCTTTGAGGTGGCAGATGCAATTATAAAGACATGCACACACACACATACATACAACCCCCACCCATCATTACAACCTGCATAAACAGAGATGACAATTTGAGATTAAGAAAAGGGCCCAATTTAATTGTCAGGCATCAAGATCAAACTTAACCATAAAATACATGAAAGTTTATCAGGATTTTAAAATGTTTATAATTGGTTATGACCAGTATATAATTAGAAAAACTGACATGTTAAAAGGGCACATTAAAGAGACTGTAATCAAATAGTCATGATTATACTGCATGAGGGCATACTGACATACTGCGGTCCTTTGTGTCATTAAAGTCTAGTCATTTACCAAAACACTGCCAGGTTCACTCAAACCCCATCTATTGTGTGAGGAGAACTTTGCCTTTCTTTTCACATCAGTGCAGTTAAACACTAAACACGCCAAATCAGTCACACTGAAAAAAATATTCATGTAGTATATACATCATATCAATTGAGGTAATGGATGTTTGTTATTGTAGCAATCCAAAGGTTGTGTTGAGAAATTTCTGTCACACGCAGCTCTGTTTGATATACAGCAAGCGCACTGCATCACTCCAACACTGTCAAACCCTCACCAAAATAAATTTGCAAGGGTAAGGAAGATTAGAGTACGGTACATTTCACACCTGCTATTTAATATCTCTTAGCCTGAGACAGAAGTGTGTTTGTAGCTAGCTCTCCTGAGTTTTAATTGAAGTCCAGCCCAAAATAATCTGACAGCACCCTTGCACTGTTTGCTTGAAGAGGGAGGACGTTTGGCAGTTCTGCAGCCCTCTTCACATCAGCCTAATGGGAAAGAATGTGAAAAGCACTTAACAAATGGAATCTGCATACTGCAGGTGTGACCCTCACCACAGCACAGATCTCTTCTAAAAAGTATGAAAATTAAGATAATCAAGATCAAGATAAATATACTGAACAATAAAAAAAATTGAGTTTTAAAGCAAGAAAACCCCAAAGAAAATATTTCATTCCAAACTTTTAGAATTTGTAAAAAATTCTAAATAAAAAAAAATTTAGAATTGTGAAAACATCTATATTATTTCTAGGATTTTTAAGACCAAATAGAACCTTTCTATAAGGAGAAACTTTTGACAAAAAATTTTTGATATGTTGACTAATAATGTTTCCCTCTCCCCCTTTGTTTTATTCACAATTAAAAATTGTATGCCAGGTTTAACATTATTGAAATGCTCTCACAAACTCTCAGACTCTCACTCACAAACTTTTCCAGCCATCAGCACTGCTTTGAAGTTAACGGAATGATGAAAGATAGCAAACAATCTAGGCACAGGTAACATCATCTCCACATCCGACAGAAACACCAATGAGTTCAACAGCCCCTCCACCCAATGGGCCTTTATTTGGTCATTAGTCGAGCCAGATCCCATACAGAGGCTGCCTGTAGGAGCCACTGTGAATGTCTCAACATGAGGTGGAATATGTTTTTAACACCACACAACTGAATCAGGCCGCTTAACATATAACCCGCACCTCTATCATTTTCCTTTTGCCACTCCTGCTTGGCATATGGCTCAGCACTGTGGGTTTGGCTTGCTGTGTGAAGGTCAAAAAATTTTTAACAGAACATGTGGACACACAGCTTTATCTATTACAGGAGGGGAAAGACAACTTTCCCTCTCACACGTTCTAAAGTTTGAGCTTGTTAAGCTCTCCAACGCAACACAGTTAGGAGGTGGATGTTCATTAAGATGTGATTAATCAGTGTTGGCAATTTGGCACCCACGCAAGGAGACATCTGCATTTAGACCATGAAGGTGTGGACAGATCTCATCCATAGACTAATGCAGGCAATGACACTGTAAGTGAAAATGACCTAGCTCGTACCACCATCGACCTTGCCATGCTGCCATCAGCCCCTCTGTAACATTGCAGATGGCACAATTACCCATTCATTTATTCCAGCAGCAAGTGCACAAAGAGCATTTTCACATGCACAGCTAAATCGAATTTAAAGTGTTGAAGCTTGAAGCACTCAATGTCTTTTGTCGCTGTTTACTGTGTAGTAGCTAATGATATGTGTGTGTGAGAAGGAAGGTGATGGGTGAAAAGTGTGTGCACATTTCCCTGCTGTGCTGTGAACCTGTTCGCTAAAAACAGGAAGCCAGTGTGTCCTCACTGCTGACACAACATTTCAAAGACCCAACTGCCTTCAATGCAGACCCTGCACTTGCCCTCCTCACCTCACACTGCTTTAAGATATGCCCTGCCGGTCTGTCAACCAAGACCTCCTGCAGGCCTGACTACCTGCAGCACATCAATATTTGTGCATCCATGGCATTTTAAAAGAGTTTGGTAGTTTGGTATTGTGACAACGCTAGTGGAGATGATAGATAAAATGGTCTTGCAGTATATCAAGCTTAGATTTGGCTTCAGGTATGATTTTCCCTAAAAAGGAAAAGAGTCTTTTATAATGTGAAAGGTGGTGTAAATTAATTAGTGGTGGCAGAGTAATTAGGATGTACAGAGATGGAAATGAACTGTAGGCTTCCCCGCTGCTTTGATGAACGTCTTAGCCTGTCAAATCTACCTTGAAAAGCCTATGAGACATCTGCAGTTCACGCAGAACTGGCATTGGCGAGAGACGCACATACACGCACACTGAGAATTAACTATAAAGAACCAAGTGTGACTGGATTCTGTTATAAATGGTTGAGAATTAAGAGAGCGGAAATAATATTGATGAAACTTGGCTTATTGCGTCAGGCCATGTGCAGGCTAAGATATGAAAACTAATGCACACATTTTCATGTTGTAAATGAACCAAGCAATAATATATTTATGTTTTTTATTCTGCATGGAAGGGGGGTTTGGTCATTATTAGAAAACAGTGCCATGTGTGTGCTACAGTAAAAATGTCTCTGTGATTTACTACTGATGCCATTAGCCAGATACTTAAGTTAATCACATTTTCTCATGGAATATTGCAATAAGATATTTTATTTTTTTATGTTTGTTTTTCATCAAAATATTTGTCAATTTGAACATTCGTATTCATCACCAGTAGGATTATGTAAAATAGTTTTTTCTAAAGTGCATAATGCTTTTGCACAGACAGCATTGCCTTTGTCCTACAGCGTTCAAACTCAAAACATTTTGAAAAAAATTCAACTTCAATTCAACAGCCACGTCCACTTATCATTCAAACGTAAATGTGTTACTGTGTGACTTCGCCTTAAACAGCGCTATGAAACAATGGTAATATATCAGTAAATTGGACATCAATAAAATAGTGATACAAATTATTACTATATGATATTAAACTACAGTAAAATTAATATGAAAAAATCTAGTAATGAGAAAGTGATTAAATGGTTACATGGTAAATTATTAAATGCTCTTTATTTAGGGTAATTAAGGAAAAAGCACAAAACAGCGTAGTATAATTACAGCTCTGAGTTCAATGATATGACTGTTGAGGTAAATCAATTAATTTAAATCTGACAAACAGATTTTGATAGAAAAATCATAAAAAATACCCTATAGTTGTGGTTTCATGCGTCTTTGACTTATACTGCAAACTTGCAGTCTGGTATTTCAGTTGAATAATGTCTGTCATTGTAGTGTATTGTTTCATGATTTGAAATAAAATAGTTAATTAGCGATGAATAAAACATGGTGTTACCATGAGAAGCGCAGTGCAGGGGATCAAGTGCTCAGTTAGAGGATCTTTAGATCAATGTTATTGTAATGCGCTCAGGTTACTGGAACACAACCGGCAGGAAATAATGATCATTAATAAGAAAGTGGCTCTTATACATTGATACACTGAGCAGGAAGCATCGTGCATTCTGTGAAAGATCTGCTGTAGCAGCACATTGTATGACCTGAGATCTGGCTGCTTGAAGCCTGGTGGTTGTGCCAACATTCTCAGGAAACATTAGACTAATACCAAAGATGCTTAGGCTGTCTAAATAGTGACAACATTTTAAAGCCCTCTTTCTCAACTGGTTTTGCTTCAGGAGCCAGATTTTACAGTCAGTCGACAGTCAGAATCAGATCAGATCAAAATCCTTTTCATTTTCCAAGGTCAGATCACTTGACCCTAAAACAGAACAAAAAAACCCTAAAAATTCTCAAACAATTTCTTATTGTAGTATTAAAATGTTACAGTTTCACTCAGCATGAACTATTTTTGTTGCATAGTTTTGTGTTTAACACCGAGTTAACTCTAAATGTGGAAAACGCTGCAGAGACTCATGGGAATAAACTCGCTGTAGGAATGAGGTCATGTTCCTAGACTAAACACACAAAGCAAAGGAGGAGAAACTAAACAACTCGCAATCCTTGTGAACAGTATTCATAAAACATTGCATTTTAGATGAATTGTCCTTTGAGACATGATTCAAATGTGAATTTTAAGAAATTAGGACATAGTGTCTCATTATCCTCTACAACAATGAGAATAATCAAAAACCCTCGGTGGAAAGAGAAAAATGATAAACTGGTTCATAATAATTCATTGCAGTAAATCACAATTAATTGTAAAGGTACATTGTTTGTAACTATACCATGCAGAAATAAATGAGAAACTGTGGAGCTGGTACCTTAAGGAACTAATTTTATCTTTTAATAAGTAAGTTTAGACATTACCAAAAGAATTTTGTTGGTTACCTGAATAATTAATAATTTTTGTAATATGTATTTTAATGCATCTGTGTGAGTTTTGTATTTAAATGCACATCATTATTAATGTATCATAGAAAGATGGTATTCTAAAGTACTAAATGAACAACATAGTAAGAAGTTTAATAAGGAAGGTTTCTGTTGTGTTGTTTGTCAGAGGTTTACTTGCATGGGTAACACCACAGTAATGACTTCTAGGAAGGTACATATGGAATAGCTTGACAATAGGGTAACTTGATAAATTGTTTCTGTCTTCCCACCTCACACTTGTTTCATCACCTCACAGAGCTCTGGTTTGCATATAGTAGGAGAAGCAGCTATTGTAATTAAAAAGGTGGCATGGTTCAGCTCCCAGTGCTGGTAAATTGTTGGTGGGTTGGGGGGGTATGCCCTACACCTCCTCAGGTCCCAGCCTCCTAGACATCTGTGTATGACAGTGTGAATGAGGCACCCCTGCCTCCAAGCACGTGTCACCTGCAAAGTGAAAGGTTTATCGCCTTGGAAACACATCTGCAAGCATCGACTCTGGCATGTTAAACATCCAGTTATGCTGTATAAAATAGTACGTAAATATGGTGTGCTTGTCCTTTAATTACAATTCCAGTTGGCTCACTAAAATTCATTTTCTCAAGAAAAAGTAATTATGAATTTAAAGTTCAATCTGACCACCACAAAGCTATTTGTTGCTGGGCAACAGTTGTTTTGTTGTGAAAAAGGAATGTTTCTTAATGAGGCTTGTGCCAAAACATTTGAAAAGGAGAAAAAATTAAACATGTGAAGGGCTTTGAAGCTGTTAGCTAAAAGCAAGGCTTTGGAGAGGTTGACAAAATGATTTAGAGTATGTAACCTTAGTGTGGGATTTTTTTTTTATGTATGTCTGAATCCAAAGGTCCCCATTGTGGCACTTCTGCATTAACCTTGGCAAAACCTGACATAGTCCCTTGGCATACACCTCGGTTTACATGGCATGGGACCAAAGATCTGCACGGATCTCATCTGCAGATCTTGCAAGAAATTCAAAGTCATTTTTGCTTTGGAAGACCAGTTAAGTCCTATATTTTATTATGTTTTGATTAAATTTGATAAAACATAATATTTTAATTAAATGTTTAGAGCCAAAACCCTCTTAGCAATACATTTCCTTCATCTCGCTATTGTGTTTCTCTAATTATATTTACATAAATAATGGTAATGGAATTATCAAGCAGGTTATATAAGCACAGGGTAGAATGCTGGAGACACATCTATGAATGAGACACATACATGCTTAAAAGTAACAGTAAAACATTATCTTTTTTCATTATCTATGTGTATATATATATATATATATTTCAAGACATTTTTTGTGTACTATGGTGGTAAAATGGTGCAGTAATAATAATGCTATAGTACTTAGCCATATTCATATACTAACATATTTATGTAGCCCTTCCATAAACATGAAAAAATACTATGGTATTAATATAGTGCAGAAAAAATAGTAATAGTAATTATTAATTAAATTTAATTATTTAAGTATTATTTAATTATTAATTAAAAAAATAGTAATTTACCAAAGTCATAGTAATATGTTACATCAGTCACCTTTCTTCAGTCAGATAATCTGACACTGTTGTTCTGATAAATAAATCAATGTACACATTTCTTTTCAAACATCCATGACAATTTATTGTCTGTATTCGTAAATAAATAAACAGCATAATACTGTATATTGTTTTAAAATTATAATAATTTTTATGATTTATAAATGTTTTAATGTAAATAATATTAATTAATGCTTATTGTAAACCCAAAATATGAATGGTACTAGAAATTATTTTCATTTATACATTTTCTTTCCAATAAACCTTCCATGAAAGTAAGCCTTTATAAAAGTTAACAATATAATCAGCTGCAAGGGATGAAATGCTGTATTTATAAATTTTGTCCATCAAAATGATCCTTCCACCATCACTGCACATCTGAAGTACAATGGCATGTGTGTTTGAGATGTGGTTCCTCGATGACTGAGAGATCTGCTGAACATGAACATATGAACATAGTCTTTATTAAGGGCAAAGGAATTCAATCTATGAGAGCTTTACTGGATTCTGATGGGTAAGTGCCCCAGTTATTTAAAAGAATGATATAATTCGAGCAGTGTTAATTTACAAAGGTGATTTATCTTGTGTTTAAACTTCATGCAAATACAACAAGCTTCAATAAGGTTCATGCAGGGACAGCTATCAATGCCCCACTCAACCTCTGACACCCGCACAGCACTAACGCAGGTTGCTCTGCCAAACTGTAAGTAATGGGACGTGGTAAAGCGATCCACTGTAACATGAAGAGCACTTGTGGCATATATACACACAACTTCAAAGATCTAAAGTGCATGTCAGCCATCGATGGAGTTAGATCAGAAGACAATATGTGCTTGAAGAAAAATAGAGCTGCTCTTCATATCTAGAGGGGCACCTTGTTCTTGATCGCCATTCAGTGTGAAGAAATTGGGGCCATTTCCAGTGGGTTTTATTTTAAGTTTACATATACATCTCAGACATTTAGATGACTAGTAAAACTTGCTGTAACTTGGTGTAAACATTATTCATTTTGTTAATTTTAAAATTATTTGGTTTAAATTGCCGCACAAGTTTGTGCCATAATTAAAAGTAAAAGTAAAAATGAAAAAGTATTTATTTCCTTTGGTTCCTCAAACACTTTCCTTTTATTAGTTTTTAGACAAACAAGTTGTTCTACCCCAATCTCAAACCATTGGTTGAACCAGAAATTGACTTGTTGGACCACTCAAATAATCAATGCACTATGTTGAAAGCACCACAGTGTTTACACTGTTCAGTAAGTCAACCTCCATTTGTCTCTGCTTTAAACCGGCACAGGAAAAAGTATTGAAACACTGAAACACACTTCACCTTTAAACAAAACTGCAGAAAATATCATTGAGTCTACGCCTACAGCTTCCCCTCGACCTTTTACTATGTCTCTATTTTTGTTGCTAAGGGGGAAAAAGATGTATTACACCATCTACCAAGGCTGTATTTTATCCCTGAAGATGTTTGGAGACGAGTAGTCTGCTTAAGGCCTCACCACTCAACGATCCTATTAAGAACTGCCTTGTAAGAGCTTTCCTCTTCTCATGTGAGGAAATGGCTGCCGTAATGTCTTTCCCTCACTGTTTTGGAATGCTGCTCAGCTCCCATGCTGGGAAAATAAGTGAGAAAGAGAGAAATTATTAAATAATTTTTTCAGGGGGGCCCTTTTAAAACAACATTGGTTACATTGTCAAAGGCCGATTCAGCGCTTATGTTACACAGGCTGACTGACTTCCAGGGAACTTTTTCACTACTGCACTGCATGTGAAGGCAGCTAAAATATGTCAGGCTTTGAGTGCTTCTTACAGTGATTGAGGACTATTGCTGACTACGAGTGGCAAATACAGGTTACGCTGAAAGGATAATTTGCAGCACACGACACCGCTGGAGACTGAAAACTTTTCCTCCCAGACTCCCTTGGAGCATGGAATCTCTTCTTCCACCAGTGAACTGCCCATTCCAGCCTCTATGGCTGAAAAATGATATCATAATTAGCAATCTGAGGGAAGGCCGATGTGCTATCTAAGTCCCATCTTAGCTTTTGTCATGATTAAGGGCATAGTACGATGCCTGGGGGCAGTCTCCTCTTGTATGAATGAGACAGATTGTATTACCGGTCCCGCACCAGACAGACTAGGGCAGGTAGCCCGTCAACAAACTGCTTTATGATGGCGAGACAGAGTACGCCTGCATTGTCTGTACTGCCAGCTCACGCTCTGGGTTTTGAGTGTCACGTCAAAGCTTCCTTCGCCTTTGAAATGCCGACTGAGAGGCTGTAACAACTAGCTTTGCGAGACAAGCTTAGCGAGAATGTAAAAAAAGGGAAAACAAACAAAAAAACTTTCAGTCTTGATTATCTGCCTCATCTGATCCAATTACAAGGAGCTTTTATAGTAATTCTACTGGTATTTGGGGGATGGCAGAAGTTTCACCGATTTAATGCTGCACATTCACATGAACTGAAGAAAACAATGTAAATGTCCCAACATGCACTATGAACCACAGTAAATAACAGTTAATATTAAAACTGGCACAATGAATTGCTAGACATTGCATGACTCTGTTCCAAAACCTTGCAAGCAGTCTGCTGCCTTTTAAGATGGCCCAGTCACTAGGTCACCTACCATGTGTTCTGACTTAGATTCGGCACGTACGACAAGCACAACGTCTGTTGTCAAACTCTATTAAAACCAGTTTTTATGTGCATGTCCAATTTGATGAATATGTATGTGACCTCTTTTTCTAACGGCCACCCATTCCGCACAGAGGCCTGAGGCTCAAGACAGCTCATCTCATTGAGCACAACTTGCATAAAGGCGGCGCTTTAACACTGTTGAGAAGCAGCTCCCCTGCGTCTGTTCTGACCTTTAACTGTGTGGATTTAACAGAGGGATAATGGAGAGAGAAAGGGTTAGCCTTAAGACAGAGAAGAGGTGGAGGCGCTGATTTAAAATTCAGGTTCTGACACGCCTTAATGAAATAATCCCACAGAGCTTGTCTCTGTGTCTCTGTGTGGATATTTTGTAAAGGAACAAGGTAGATAGTTATCTCCTCTAATAGCTGGACATTTGAAGATACGCTCTGAAAAACCCAAAGCAACATTTTATTGCTTAGAGGGTGCTCTTTCATTGTTTTTTCATTGGAGTTTTTATGAAGGTCTTGAAGATATTTCTTTGAAATATCGATTTTTGTTAAGCTGTTTCTTCTACAATTCTTTAGGAATTTTGTCTTCTGAGAATGTTTTAAGAAAAGCTTTAAAATTACTTATTTTTGTATGGGCAAATCAGAACACATTGTGAGTCACTGCTGAGACCTCTTTGGAGCTCTATAGAGGACATGTGAGATTCCTTGCATATTTCTCTCAGAAGTAAAATTTGAAGAGCAAAGGCCTTCCCTCTCTTTTTAATTTCATTGCTGAAACAATTAAGATTAAGAATTAAGAGTTTTATTTTTGACTTACTGTTTTTAGTGGGAGTGTGTAATGGAGATAATACTATGGAGATATAGAACATCATCTTGTGCACTTAATTTATTTGACAGCTTATTTGCCTTATGTATCCCTTATCCCTCAAACTGTGAAATGGTAATGTCTTCTATTAGAGTTGGATTGTCTTTAGTAACCTTTTGAACAAACCGCACGAGCAGATGTAATTGGAATTCTTAATAATTCTCACCTCTTGAAAAACTAATTAAAACAATGGCCAAGGTCAAACTGGCTTTGGTAATTAACAATAAAGAAAGCTGAAGGTAATGATCACCAGCACTGCAGGGGCACGTAGTGTGTGTGTGCGCGAGAGTGTGTGTGGTGGGATTTGAATGGGTGTGACCTTCTCTGTATCTCTAAAAGAGAGGTAATCAGATTCATTTATATCCTTGTCTACCTGAGCAGATCAAGAGTAGGACATCAACCCTACAATGTGTAGGTCTGAGAGGGAGGGAGAGAGAGACAGGTGGACCCAAATAAAATAGCATTGGCCTGGAATGCTGCTCATAGATTAAATAACCAAATAAAAATTCAAATTATAGATTTTTAAGCATTATGACCACATACAACTAAGGTATTTTTTAAATATTACAATGTGAAAACTATGTTAAATATTATTACAAATGTTAAATAAAGAGTTGTGTCTGCACACTTTTCCAGCTGTTGTGTTGCTGTTGCCAGTATTTTCCCATTAGGAATTTTAAACGAAGAATTTCAGAGTCTTCTTCAAAGAAACTGCATCACAAATCTGGGGATTATGAACATTTTTTTAACATTAAAGTTAAATTTTTTTTAAAGATGTTTTTATATTTTACAACAACTTTAAAATAGACCTTTTCAATCAGAATTTCAATTAGTAGTGGAAATTATTCATTTAAGGTGTTGAGGTGTTATTGAATGTTCAGAAAATATGGCTATTGTAGTGACAATAAACCTTTAGGAGCTGTTTAGTAAATTACACATCTCAGTGCCATGTTATAACATGCTCTCAGTCATCTTATTGTACATCAAAACATGTAATTTAGTCATTTTCTACACAAAAAATGAGTTCCACGGTAGAAATAAGAGTCTTTGCTGTAACAATATCTTCCTCACATTGTAAAAGTAAATAACCTGAGGTAGAATGTATGACCTGACACTGGAATGTATTACATTTGCATACCAGTTGCCTGCTATTAGAATAAGGAGTAAGAAAAGTTAGTAGAGTTAGAAAAAACAAACCTGGTATAGAAACACTGCTACCCTATTCACCTCAGAAATGTGTTATATTTTAATCTAGAAATTTCAGTACAAAACACTCACCAAACAACACAGGTAAAGTAGCCCATTTGCTACTTGCCCATTATTCATCACCTCTGAAGAAAGTGTGAGTGAGGCTTCACTGTGCGAAACCTGCTGCTTGATAGGTAGGTGGTTGCTAGGGTGTTGTTAAGCAGTCTGTAGTGTGATCAGGGTTGTCTTTTAAGTGCTGTGAGTATTGCTAAGGCATTATTAAATGGTTGCTTACTGGTCCAGGTGAAAAGAGACCACCCCCACGTTGCTAAGGCAGTTGCTAATGTGTTGTGGGTGTTGCTAGAGCTATGGTTGCTTACAGGTCTAATTCAAAAGAACCCACCAAAACTCTTTGTTATATTGTGTTCTTTAAATATGTGTGAGGCTCTTATTAATAAAAGTCAAAATGATTTTCGCAGATATCAGACATAGGATATAACAAGAATACAGTAGGAAGTCTAGCAATAATGATGGCTGCCATAGCATGCACCCCTCATCATTTACAGATTACTACTGTCCATTGTCAGAGTAAATGAACCCCTATCTCTTTGAGATAAACCTCCATTCAGACTCAGTAACATCCTCCTCAATATTTTCCCAAAGGCTCAACTGGAAGGAAGTCAGAAAGGGGGAAATTACACTTGTTGCTATTAATGCCCCAATGCAGGCATTTCCCAAGCACTCAGGGACAATGTGCTTTCTGTGTCTGTCCGTGACACTGAGACTGGCCACTTTGTGTGTGGTGGCACCACAAGAGAAAACATAGCCGGCGGCCCGGCGGCCCCATAATGTACAGTGGTGATTCAGCAGTCAACTATGTCACATTTATCTAAATTTTTGTGTACACAAATAAAAGGGGAATAGTTTGGCCGTTAGTAATAGTGGAGAGCATACAGGAAGTGCATGGTTCAAATGGGCAAGGACATGCAAGCAGACTCCCGTGACCCAGCCGTTAGCTTGTCAGACCCCAGTTACTTCATACTTATTCCTCTGCAGCAGTATGTCATTTATGATTAGAGAACAACTCGCTAAAGCCAGTGGTGTTGGAGAGCCAAATTCCTCTGGACAAGATTTGTTTTCTTTCCCATTGATCAGTGGGGGCTGATGACTGATTCTCAGCAAGGCTGAAATACTGCAGATATTTTCTTTAGAGTTTAGCCATTAGGACAGAGCCAGGGAAAAAGACACAGCGTGGAAAAATTTTGAGCTTTAGTGTGGAGAACAAGTTCAGCCAGACAATTCAAACATTTACACTAGCTTGTTGACTAGAGCCCTGTTTTGACTTTATAAAGGGGTAATATTAAACATTATTTTTCCCTAATGTCCACTTAAAATGTTAGGAAAAGTTTGCAATCTGTCTGATATTAGAAAGTTGTGAGAGTTTGGAGGAAACTTTTTGCTGTTTAATTTTAATAAATGCTCTTTTTGGATTGGGGAAACATTGAGGTCTGAAAATTGTGCGTACAATAATTCTCAAAAGATCAAGAAAATGTTGATTCCTCGTAATGTGACCCCTTTAAGATGAATATTCACGTCAGACATGAAGCAAGATGGATCCTGAGAGCAAATAAAAACATGAATGCGGTAGAGAATGAAGGCAATGTCTGCGGTGACCATGGTGACCTGAGTGGGCGTTCTGATTGGTCAGCTGTTATCCAAGATTTTGCAGTCATCCTTCCTCTTTAATAAAGGAGCAGTGGTGGTAATTGCAGTCTGTGAGGAGTCCATTATTCATGCAGATATCCAATAAAGACCACAGGAGGGAATGGATATGTGGGTGTAACCTGTACATGTTGATCCATATGATTGATTTTTTGTCCTTCTTCCAAACTCAATTTTTTATATTCAATGAGTGATTTGTATCAGTCAATGCAGATAGATCTCAATTAAACTTCACCCAGAATCTCTCAGGGGTGGAAGTTACAGATTAGGGTCTGCTTACCAGCTGCCCATAGATTTGCCTGTTCCAAAACAGAAGATTTATATGCCAAAAAAGCAGGTTAGGTGTGGAACTCTGACGTATTAACATTGAGATTAATTATAAACTTATTTTGTGGCACATTTCATTCCCTTTATTAATTACAGACTCTCTCAGCTCATAGAACTAAACTGTGTGTTAATTCTCAGATGCAGGGCTGTATATCACTGCTGCAGATCCTTGCACTGTGTTCTGTGCTGCTCAGCACTTTTTTTTCCTAATTGGATAGGATCATTTACAAACTTAACATGGTAGCCACAATGTTTACTTGTACACTTCATCTTTCCTGCTTCTGAATGGACAGCTTTTTTTATTCCTGCTCCAAGGGCACAACCAGCTTAATTCGTGCGGAGAATAAATAGGAATTAGCTGATGTTTGGTTTGGTGTAATTGTGCACCAAAAACACACATGCAAGCCTAGCTTCAGTTTTTTCTGAAACATCATAGACAAAAAAGAGAATTGAAAAAATATAGAGCAAAAGAAACTGCTTTTTCATTTATGTAAACCATAAGCCCTTCAGGAACTCTGTGGTAATGTGGAGACGGAATACATTCATTTGTGGTGATGCCATGAAGTCACAGTGGGACTGCAGCTGGCATCTTTTTGCAAACACACAGATACTTAAAGATGATGTGTGTCATTTTTTATGTTAAAATACCTTCTATCCCGGTATACTGCAGAGATGAATGTATGTAGTTTGACGTTGACTCTAAACACTGTGGCTCTGTGGTGCTTTCGAAATATTGCTCTGTTTGTTTGAGTGGCCAGACATAGCAACATTGGCTCAACTAATGACGTACACTTGGGGCAGAGCTATAGAATTTGCAACCCTTATATTCCTAGTGTCACATTTTAGCATCAAGTGTTTGGCATGGTAATAATCTTAAACAATGTAATATTTGGAATAATGTAACACTAGGAATGTAGCAAGAAAGTAAATAGGACCCATCCCAACTTTTACATATCTTACGAGTAACCTCTAACACACCATGTTTCAGCACAGGTCTCCATATTCCATCTGTGCCTGCCTATAAGCCTGCAATAACTTCCTTTTAGAGACAAAGGGAAGAGCACATCCTCCCTGCAGCTAAATTTAAAAGAAGCAACAGATCAATAAAAAAGGAATGTGGCAACTTTTATAACAGGACAGGAGAGAGTAAAAACTGGCAGAAAATCTATGTATATCCTGAGTTACTGTTAATCTTTTAGTGTTGGCATTATTATTTTCTAAGAAATTATTTGACTATTTTCTACTTATTTTGAACGTGTAATTGCACAGCTGTCTTGCCTATGGACTTTGTGAACTTCCAATTCCTCCTTATTACCTCACTGTAAATGGGTGGGCCAAGTTTGTGAACACCCAATCAGTGTCATCGATGTATTAATGTAGGCAGTCAAGCGCTGATGTATTAATCTGCTGCGAAAGTTCAAAACATGTTGTTTTTGCAGCTTAGCTTAATAAATAACATTTTTGATCTAGGAAGTTTTCCGTTCTGAAGGTTACAGTATGTTTAACAGTACATTGAACTATTAAGTATTTTAAAAGATTAAAACAAAAATATCAAAATAAAAAAGCCTTTGATATGACCTCAATAATTGTAGAAGAGACAGAAAAGAGACTTAGGAGGATAAAGAATGGATTCCTCCATCACACTGCTGTCGTGGGGAGAAGAGAGCTTAATCAACCTTAACCAGGTGGTGCTCCAATACTCAGCGCTTGTTATCTTTCTCACAGCGAGCTGCTCATATTTCCTTTGACATTCAGCCCCAAAGACCCTGTCCTGTATGTTGTTACTCTCTACTTCTCTTTTATGGGTACGAGGAATGTGGGGTCTCCTTAGTGATTTATAAACATACACATAATAAATGGCCGTCTGTAGTTAAGCACTGATGAAGCATTCTGTGCCTGGTCGCCAAGCTCCAATGTGATTTAAAGGGCTGACATTTACAGCAACCAGGCCTATTATTCAGAGTGACTGTCTGTGTACACACTATATTTCACATCGGGCTGTGTGGAGGTGAGTCTGGGCCGGTATGGTTTGGTGTCATAATCAGTTCACAGTCTCTTCCTTCCCAGGCTCCATACAGGAACATCCTACACGGTGGGAGTCATGACAATGATGGGTGAACAGACTATTAGATAGTTTGTTATCACAAAGATCTACACAGTGCAATGAGAGATAATGACACAAAAAGAATTACATAGCAAAAGCTGTGCAGATACAGAACAATCCTGATGATTGTAGAGCTGTGTGTGTATGTATATTCGTGTTGAGAGTAGACAACCTTCTCATGGTTTTTTCGCAATGGTAATCTGTGTGTAAAGTAATGCAGGTCTGTTTTTTGCTAATACACCATGACATGGTCCTCATTCCCTGTTCAAACACAGCTCTGTGTACATAGTCTCCAAACACACCAGACCTTAGCCTTTCCTAATCAACCGGAGGCCGGCGTAGTGCACTTCATTAAAGAGTGACAGTGTCTTTGCAAATGCTCTGTGTCCTTCCATGAAATTCATCGACTCGATTTACAAACATTTCAGTCAAATGTCTGCCAGACGGGGCTGGTTGTAGCTCCTCTCAAGTTTCCATTCGATTGGTGTGGAACACAAACCCACAGGACAGACCTCATTTTCACGGCGCCATGTACCGTACATGAAAATCAATACAGCTTAAAGAGAAAACATTCATTTAGCATGTAGCTAAAAACGTGATGTCTCTCTTCTACCCCTTAAGTCCTTTCATTCTCCTTGTCAGCTCTTGAACCTTTTGCTCAGGGCAGCTTCTACACAAACTTTGAGGCTGAGACATGGTGATTTTTTTCTTGGCCAGGGTCAGTCTCTGGAACTGCATTACAGACTCTTGTAACTTAATTCCAGCAGCTGAGTAAGGAAATAATTGAATCGTGCTCTGAAGATGGATCCTGAGAACAGGGCGCAGAAATCGTCTTTGGCTGCTATCTGGCTTAACTCACGGATGATTAGAAGCTAACGATGAGGCTGTTGGCATAGAGGCTAATACAACAGCCTGCGGCCACTGCCTGACCTTTCTGCAGATTAGACCTGCCATGGTTTACATCTCTGTAGCACCTTGAATTACACTACTGTGTTACTAAAGCTGTCTCAAAGCCTCCAGTATATGCTGTCCTCTGGGTATATGTTCTCGTCCTCTGGGTAGTGACGTGTGCTGTGCAGTTAGGGGCAGGGTGGTTAGTAGAGTTGCTGTATCAGTGTTTACTGAAAACTTGACCAAATGGGAAGGTTTTACAGAAGATGGGTGTTTTGGAACAAAAAGCCATTTGGTGACAACAGCTTAAGCCCGTAGAAAAACAAGGTTTTTCTAAGGTGAGCTTTAATGAGGTAAAACAGCTGTCACGTTTTATTATGTTTACAGGGTTTTGTGTTTTGCCTGTGGGTAAATTTAGCTCCCTGCCACCCATGAAGCTAGGAGGGAGGTATGTATGTGGAATCTTAGTCTACTGAGGCAGTTCAATGAACATGGACTGAGTCAGGGTCATGGCATACATGGGAGTAGCACAGGGTTGAGGTTACCCCACAGGGAGGGTTGGAATACACCAAAATCAACGGAGTGTAAGCAAAAGTTAAAACACACTCATTTTATGTCACAGTGATCCTGCATGAACCCTGAGTGATTCTAAAAAAAAGGGCAACCAGCTTTCATTAGGAGCTATATACGGTGTATATGTATGGTGCATACAGATATGTACAGTGTATAACAATTTGCTTTTACCAAGTCTATTATCCCACTGCTATGCTACCAACAGTGTACAGTAACATTTGTGGCCACTTACTTGCCAGATATTTTTACATTTCTCTAATTGCTACCTTTGTTGAATTAGATCATAGTATATTTAACCTCTTTTATACTTTTAAAACACAATAGCACCATGTTTTGCTTCTTAACAAATAAACGTTTCACACTAGCTCTGTATGGCCATTTTCAGTCAATTAAATACTTTACACAAGTAAAACAACAGTTACACAAACAACAGTGTAACTTAAGTTATCTGTCTTGCTCAGCAAGATTCTGTAGATGACCTTTAAAAGGGGAGCTAATGCCCGCTATAACGCCCTATGTGGCAATTTCTTATTATTTGCACTTGTTCTTAAAATTTACCTGCGGTGCTTTAAGAAATGTTGTTGCACCACGTTTCAGAACTGTTAGAAATTTGCACACATTTGCATAGAGTATGTTTCTGTGCTTTAGTCAATAAAATACATCACGATACTTGACAAATAGTGCTACAGAATGCAAAGAGTTAAAATTGCTTCAAAGCTACTAGCTTCTTCCTCCAGAACTGTGTGGTAGCTTGCAATATTTTGCTCAGAAATAAATGATACCGAAACAAGAAGTGGCACATAAATTAAAGTGACATTGTGATTGATGAGTTAGCAGCCAAGGGAAAGGATGTTTGCAGCATTTTGGGGGGGAGAGGTGGGGGAGATGTAGCCTCGCTCGGCTTGCTGAGAGTGGAGAGCCATCAATCCCGAGCTCCCCTGTGCGGTGAAGTACGCCCCTGAGAGGAGTGGCTCTGGGCTTCTGCCCATCCACTAAATGAACTGCATGCAATATTAAAAGATGCAAAACGAGCCGAGGCTGGAGCGCTCCCAGGAAAGCCCACTGGCAACTGACCCATCAGCTACCAGGGGAAATAAACAGCTTTTGAACTCGTTTTCTCCTGTCGAACATTATTCTTTTCTTTTCTTTTGGTCGTAAAGACCTGCTTATATTTATTTATTTTATTTTATTACTTTTCTTTGGAGTGTCCCTTTTCTTTAAAAAAAACCCAAACATCTCATTGCTTCTTTATTAATCCAATATCTTTGGAAGACAGTTAAAGTTTCCCTGCTTGAAAAACAGCTTTGACTGCACGGGAACAGTTTGTATCCTTAAATCCACAAATCCTTGTCATTTGGTCTAATGACGCACTTATATGACGCACTTTATGTGTTTATTTTTTTTATTTCAAATGGATCAAACTTCTCATTGTTTCTTCCCTGATCCCAAATTTTTACACTCTTAAAGAAGGTATGTATGGTTCCTTAAAGAACCTTTAACATCTATAGAACCTTTCTGTTTCACAAGAGGTTCTTTGTAGTGGAAAAAGGTTCTTTAGACTATAAAAAATAAGAAAGAAATGTTTCTTTAAGAACCGTTGACTGAATGGTTCTTTGGGTAACCAAAAATTGTTCTTATATGGCATCCCAGTGAAGAAGCTTTTAAGAACCTTTATTTTAAGATTATAGGGTTTTAAATGGAAAATGCTGGCCCGGTTTTAATTGGTCCTTTAAGTTTGTCACCAGCTGAATCAACTCAGTACTAGGTACACCTACACTCCAATGAAGCAGCTCATTCCTATGCTGCTATTGGTTAGGTAGAGACGATGGTGATGGTGACGATGAGGGATATAAAAGTAGAGGGAGGGTGTTCATGCTAAAGCACTTAACACTGCAGGTGTTTGTTTGGGGGTGCGTTAATGAAATAAAGAGCCTGTATCACATCAGCGCTTGCTTCTTTTACAGCATTCGATAGGACTGGAGATCTGTGATAGTGAGGCAGTCTGCAAGTGGTTTGCTTTTTACTGCCTATCCTAAAAGATTAACAGCATCAGTCTTTAGCTCAGCATCATGGAACAGCTACACTGCTGTCTGCAGAGGGGTCTCACATGTAAAAACAACAAGCTCACTTGCAAAAAACATGCAAAGAAATTGTTTTACAGAAAGAAATTGAAGCCTGGTTGCGTTGTTTTCAGTTGTGATTTTAGTTAGGTTTCTCATTTAGTTTTCTGTATTGCAGTTAAAAATAAAGCATTTTTAAAGCATCATAAATTAAATGCAGTACAACAATATTACCACGTGTAAGTTCTTTAAATTGTAAATTAATGATAACTTTTTTAATATCATTTCTTTTCTTTTTTTGCATTGTGGTAATGACAATAATTATAACCAAAATATTATGGGGTGAAATTTGGCCATGTTCTTGACTGGTAAGAACACTAAGAAATACTTGCTTATTTTCCAACACACAAAATAAAAATCCATTAAAATGTTACATTTGTCACACTCATCTCATATGATGCACATTTATATGCTCATAACTGTACACACAATAGCTTCTTTTAAGTCAGTCAAACAGGACACAGTTTACAATGTGCCAAATACTCTGCATGAACATACTGACTAGCACTGAGCATATGCTTGAATTAAATACCATCTCATTTGTTGGTTGGCACAAGACATTATCCAGTTTAGCCATTCTGTGTATATACACCACACTTAACAAACAAACGAGGGAATGGGGACTCAATTTTGTGAATAAAAAGTGTCTTGAATGACATATTCCCTGCATTAGTAATAAATTGAGATGAAGAATTCTATAAAAGCACTGTGTTCTCCTGCCTGCAGAGGAGTTGTCTGGTGAGCAGGCATGATTTAAGAGTGACATCAGAGTGCAGTTTTACTACTCCATCCCCTGGGAAACCACAGAACCTCAGAGAAGCTTTCACACCTATGCTCACACAGTCTGTTGTGTAGAGAGCAATGCACAGATGACAACAAGCAATATAATGTTCTGTCATGAACTTGTTTTTATTTATTTATTTGTTGGTTGAATCACAGTTTTTATCTTACAAAAATTGCTGTGAAGACACTGAACGACAATACGGTGATACTATCATATAGTGAGTGTTGCTTCTATTATGTACCATGATATTTAAGCAGTATCTAACTAAAATTCCTTTTTGCCAGTCACTCGAAGTTGAGTCGATGATGACCTTGGGAGCCCAATCATCTCTGATCTTTTTAGAAAAGGCCAGTGAACATTGGTGAATGGGATTTGCATGCCAGTCTCCACCCTGGGTATCTTGGTGGAGCCGGCTTGCATCCATTTATTCAGACTTGTTCTTTGGAGCCAAACAAATGTGTTCCTGTTACTCACCTCTCTTTAAATTGTGAAGACTCTTTGACTGCTGGATTTTACGGAGTGGATCAGCAGACAGCTCACCTCGTCTCTTTGTTTGAGCTTTCCCTGGCTCCTGCAGCCAGGCGATAAATACTAAAAGAGTAAATTTCCTGATCCAAATAGCTCACACAGTTGACTAGCATTTTTAAATAGACTTAAATAGAGTTTCTGAATGTGGCTGGTTCATTTATTCATTAGACGGCCATGATTGCTGTCTCGAGTGCTTAGCTCACTAGCACTTTAAGATGATATTTGTGAATGGATTATGTTTTTATTATGAGAACATGCAAACACTGGTCCTTGCTGTCTATTTTCCTCTTGAAATAGAGAGCCTCTTTGGATGCTGCCCGTCTGCGAATACACAGAGGACAGAGGCGGCAAGCTACATTGTGGAGCTCGGGGATCAATGGCAGTTCTCTGCAGGGACGTAAAGCCCTGAAAACCTGTCATCCCTTGTCATGCTTGTTTGCTCCGGTAGTGATTCCACAGGTAATGGATGATTTGCCTTGCGGCAGATTTGATGTTTCCTTCAGAGCTCAAAATTATTAACTACAGGGGCTCCATCGAGGCCCAGGTAAGTATGGTTCTGCTGGGAACACGCTGCCTACCTCGGCTACCATAGAAAAGTAGATCCTTCCAGCTCAGCCGCTGCTATGCCACTTAGCCCCAAGGCATCCACCTTTGGCACAATGAAGCCAGTTGTTCCTCTGGTGCCCTAAGCATGGTTCCTGGGTGTTTGGTCATTGCTCCCCAGCTCGTTGCATTGGCTCATCAGGATGATTCGTCTAGGCACCCGCCCAGAATACACCTCAGTCCCAGCAAGGACGTTCTGTTTCTTTGGGTGAAGATAACATCTGTCCTTGTGAGAGATCTCAGAGGCACATTTTAACATTAGTGTGCCAGCAGAATTGGTTTGTGGCTATCGACCAGAAGGACGTGTACTTTGCATACTTTTGCGAGATTCTTGCTCTGACCTAAAATCTAATCTCAGAACAACCAGCAGGATGTAGAGCTTGCTAAGCATCATTCAGCATCGTTACTAAGTGTCCATGTGAATTTTGGAATGCCTAGTATTTGAGGTATGTCCCATTTCAGGTGAGCCCTTTACTAGGCTCGGTGACCATATGTCTGAATTCCCAGTCGGTAATAGTATTTGTCTATTTATATCTTATTCTCTATTAATAAGATATAAAAAGCTTATTCTCTTATTATATCTTATATCTTATTTTCTGTGTGTTGTTGTGAACTTGAAACCTGTGACACTAAAACAAATTCCTTGTATGCACAAGCATACTTGTCAACAAAGCTGTTTCTGATTCTGTCAGTGAACCCTGTGTTTTCCCTTTGGCGAGATATTTTCTGCCTACACCCCTGTGTTCAATACCCTATCAGTTGATGAAACACTTTACAAGAGTTCCACCTATAAGTGCTTCCCCTGACATTCCCCTGACAATCGTCTGCTGACCTAGCCGGTTCCTACTTTCAACTCCTCAGCACAAGCCTGAATGAATGGATGGAAGCCGGCTCCTTTTATGCCCAAATATCCGGGGTGGAGATGGGCATGCAAATTCCATTCACCAATTTTCATTGATCTTTTCCAAAAAGATCAGAGGTGATTGGGCTCCAAAGTGTGAACCCCTAATGCCGTGTCGTCATCTCATTCCCTCCGTCAGATTATATCTCATAAAAGCATCAGGAAATCAGAAATTGTAATGAAATTATATAAACTGTATTATATATATATATATATATATATAAATAAAATATATTAATAAACTACAGAAAAACTACAGAAACATAACAACCCAAAACTNTTAATATATATAAATTTAAATGTTAGAGAGTTTCAACAGCTGTTCAATATCGAGGGATTCTCTTTTCTCCCAGAGTGGTGAACAAATACGTAACCATCAATCAGCTATTTAAAAACAAAACTAACTACAGAAACATAACAACCCAAAACTACAGAGAAACTGGGGTTATGTCTGTTCTGTATATTTGGAGGGTGTAGCCTCCACCCAGCATCTGCCTAAACCTTGTCCATGGGTTTGTAGTGCAAATGCTAGATCTAGGGTGATGTGGGTGTGGGCTGGATGGCATGGCCCTGACTAGAGGGACAGCTGTCTGTGTGCTGCATTAAACCTGGCCATTGTCAGCATACATCACCTAACCTGAGGCCCCTCCGTCATAAATCAAGAACTGTGTGAGCTTATGTATTTATTAACTGATTAAAAGGCACAAGAAAGCGTGCTAAGCCAAAGCAGAAAAAACCTAGCCAAGGAGACAGGACACACTCAAATTATGTTAATGATTTACCCTCTACTAAACTGCTACTACTATATAGTTTCAGAAACTCATTAAATACCTGCCAATACTTATTATTTAAAAATTAAATGTTGTGTGCATGTGGGTGGTGATTAGGTAGATATGTCAAGTTTTTAATTTAGGCCTATCATATAACAATTGAACTTAGTGAACTTGTGCTATTTTGATGCACTGTGATAATAAGATAATTGTGCACTAATGAACATTCACATTTGTGATAGCACGCCCAAGAGGACAGATATCAGATATCACTTAGCATCTGACATAGTGTTGAGACCCCTGTTACTTTGTTAAAGTATCTTCACCAAATGCACTCAAATGCTGTAGTTGTGTATAAATGCAAAGGTTGAAACTGCAATGGTTCACAACATAAGGAAGGTATAAAATGTGTTGTGGTGTGTGCAGCAATGGCTCACAGATTGATCTGTTACAATAATTACTAATGCTGGCAATATTTATATGTATTTGTGCATTTTTGTACAACAATACTTACCAAAATATATTTTTTAGTTAAACATTTTAATTTTAATTTTTTTAACATAAAAATTCTTGCACTTTTAAGGAAATTTAATGGCCAAAAAAAGTGAATGTACATTTCAAAGAATTTAATAGTTTATATTGCCAGCAAAAACATTGCCAATATGTTCATATAACCCAGCCTTAAAATACTAGAAGACTTGTTAATTTCTCAGTTATGGAGCTTAAGCCAATACCGATAGAAGTCGAAAGGAGATTTTTTTGCTAAGAACCAAAGAACCTAAATGATTCACAGAGCTAAATAATTATAATGAGCTCTGGTACAGGCCCAATTGTCTTTCTGCCTGCTCCAGCTAGCTAGAAAATGAAATATTTTGTTTGGGTTTCAATAATATCAGCTGGTTTTACGGCCCTAATGGCGTTTTTATTGACCAGACCCTTAATGGCAGCAGGGCATATTTGATGCTGCTCATTTAAAAGAGATGTGAGAAATAAATGGATCAGACCAGACCATAAAGCCTCAGTCAGAGGTGGAGGGTGGGGGATCTTTTGTTTAATGCCCACGCAGGTGARGAGAGAGAGGCGATGTTGAATGATGTGAAAGAGAAAAGAAAAAAGTTATTTCTTAATGACCAAAATTATTTATACACATTAGTCTGTTACAGAATCATCCACACCACAAACAGTAGATGCACCTTGTTTTCTTCTTTCCTGACTACAAAAATGCAATCAGTCAAACCATTCATGCTACACATCCCACAATGCCCCACCTCACCCCACTTCCATCTCTCTTATGGTCTTCCGCAAGCAGAAAAACACAACAAAGGGGCCGTTTCTGGAATGACCTTGGCTGTGACATCATGTGGCGGTAGAAAGAAATGAAGCCATTAGACTGAGGCAGCGCTGGGCTATAAATCAAGCTATTTCCAATAAGCTGCCTTAATGGTCATCCATCATGGAGGTACGTGAGGCAGGGCGAGGCGAGGTCCAACTCAGCCGCGCTGGGTAGTCGTGCAGCCAGGGCAGGCTGGAGACATAAACAATAATAATTCCCATCTGATGGCCCTGCAGGAAATTTAGGAACACGCTCCTGCCTTTTGTTTGTCAAGTACGATATGTTAGGGGGTAGAATTTTTATTATCAGCAACTGCAAACACACGTACAGGCACATTGAGGAGGTTTTATTAATAAAGGGGTCAGGACAATGTAGGACACAAAAGAATAAAGATTTTTTTGATGTATGGGACAGACATGGTAAAAACAGCCAGAAATCAAGAATGATGGTTTGCAGAAGTATTAAATGTGCAGCAGGTGCTTCATGTAATTTTGCAACTCATATTTTGCAGTTTAAGAGCTGCCTGTAAGAAATTATATTGCTCCTGCATTTTTTAAGAGGATAAATTAAACTCAGTTATATACATGTAAGTTTCAACTGTCTTGATATTTTTCTTAAAATTCTCTATACGAAACATAAAACAGAAACAAATGAGAAAACTGGTGACATGCAGTATTATTATAGACATGTTCAATTATTGTGGATAGCACAATTTGCTGCATTTAATTAACAAAACTGTTCTGATGAAATTTCTGACTTTTAGGTGCAAACATTGGATTCCTGTCAAATTTAAGCACAGACTGAGACACTGTTGGGAAAAAACTGCTTCCAGTTTAATCTCAATACTGTTTGGGAGAAACAATCAAATTATTATCAAGATATCACTGGAATTTTGTCTTTCCTATTGATGTTTTTTGGTCATATATTTAAAACAGTGCTTGTAATACCTCCAAACATTCTTCAGGAAGAGATCCATCAACTAACAAGAAAAAACTCATTTCTCTTTCCTATGGAAAGGTTTCTTTCCAGGGTTGCCAAAACCCCAGGCCTCAAAGCCAAACACTACAATTGGGCTGTAATCCACCACGTTCCAACGCACGTCAACAGGAGTGAAGAAGGCCCACCACACTGACCTTCTGTTGACAGCATCACTGCAGTTCATTACATTTACAAGCAGCAATTACGGTCTGAGTGTTTCATTTACCCTTTTTGTCCTCTTTATTTCCTACTGTCTCTTAGTTTCCAAAAAATGGGTAAAGTCCGACTATTGTGGCAGACCAGTGTCAGCTAGAATCCAAGATCTTATTTTTTTATAAAAATGAAACCTGAAGCATTCTTGCACTTAGCTAAAATGTTACCCCTCATTTTTTGTACATAAAAAACAATTGTTGCCATAAACCAAGATGTCATACAATATAACATGCAAATAAGTTTGGTTTAAAAAATAAGCGTTAGGCAATTTATTGTTTCCTTTTTTACTTACCGACAAAGACAGTTGATGTAATACAACAAAGAGGAAAGAATGAACATTAGGTGTTTAACTGATGCTTTGTAATTTAATGCAGCCACTGATGATGATGATGAGAAATTGTGGTTTTGTTGCACAAGACTATTACCTCATGAACTGGCAAAATAAGTAATATTTTTCACTGAGCTTTATTTCTTTTCTTTGTCAACAGTGCTGAAAAAGCAAACAAGATGCACAATCAGAATTCACAATTTACATCTTAGTTTTGAAACATCCCACATTTTTTCCATTATGTTTGTCTAATTAACACTCAGAAAATCTGTGTTAAAAGAAAATCCTAACTTTCACAGCAGTGATTACAACATTTTGACCACATTCACGTGCACACGTCACATAAATAGGATCATTACGACATAACCTGGAGGCGGCATAACTTTCGGGCTTTACTTTCAGGTCTGAGTTTGTTGAAGCTCTTTATGGACTCATAATGGGGTTATGCCTCTCAAACGGCCACATGCCCCCACTTAAACCAACAACATCTGCTGCAGGCGACTCTGCTCGCTTGGCTGAGCATGTGCGAGAGGTTGTTCTATAAGTTGATTTTTGTGACGTATGTCACGGGGAGAACATTAGCACAGCGGCCTCTGTTGTATTCACAGTGGCTAATCCCCACTCGGCTGTGCTCTAATCCCCTGCTATTGAACATTCTCTTCCAGTTTCCTCTGACCCAGCCTGCCAAGGCACCGGTCACTTGTCTCGTGTTATTCACTTTCTCTCTGGGGAGCTCCACTCCCTTTCTGAGCTGTTATACGGCCCATATGTTGTTGTTGTTGTTGTTGTTTAATCCTAGGGCAATTTGACATGCGTATCCATGACAGTGTTTCGGCCAGCATCCAAAAATTGTGGCAGAGGTGTGGGTGATTTCTTTTAGCCAAGGGGGAGCTGGGAGGAGAAGCAAGCCCTGACAGCCCTTCACACAGCCTGCATGGAGTGGGCAGCCACCCAGATGCACACCCACATGCACACACACACTTAAACAGACCATCTGAACACAGGCAGCGAGGCATATTAGATTGGGTTACACTTGACATACGCAACTGGGAGCCGGGGAGTTTGCAAATATGGCATGCCGAAGGAAGTGTTGCAAGATGCCTGTGTCAGTGCTTACACAAACAAACAATGCCTGGAGAGAAAGAGATGCGGACAGCTCACATGCCTTTCCCCTGTCTCTACTAATAAATAAAGGCACTCTTCAGCATCATTTAAAATGATTAAGGGGACTCTCGGGCTAGCATGGAGACTAAGCGCTTAGTTTTTAAGAACTGGTCCATTTCACCTGCACCATTTACCTGTATATTGTGGTACATTTACAGTTATTCACTATGCTTTCAAATCAACTAGTTGGGGGTCCTTCACATAGGATGTTCATGCATTCAAAAACAGCTAGATGCAGTGTAGCAAAGTAATAAAGCATGGGGATCTTATAATATGTTTTTAAAGCTCTTCTTCTGAAGTTACCATTTTTTAACTTCAAACAAATTTGTCACAATAATCTAATTCTAAGATGTCTTAAAACAGACTATTAAAAAACATAATAATGTGTCTTGTGTAAATGGCCTCTCCCAATGCATTTAAAGTTGTTCCACTTTAATAGTGTATGTTACCTCAGAAGTACACTCGTATATGCCAGAGTGTAGCAGAGTTTTTATACAGCTAATATTTAGAGTAAATTCTTAACAGTTGCGTAATCTATCCAAGAGGTTTCAAACAAAAGTAAATTTGTTCTTCAGCTGGGTGCAAAAGGCTTTTGACATTTGAGTCGGCCGAAGTGATGCCCATTTCCATCATTTAATGTGTTATATTACATAATTACACTTCCAACAAAGAAGTGCAGCTGTGGTAATTTCAACTTAATTACATTAGCTAATACATTTCTTAAACTTAAATAATTTTCCCAAATAACAAATCTCTAGAGATACAGATGGCAATGATTCAATTACAGAGAGGAGAGAAAAAACAGACTAATTCTGTGAGTGCTGCTTCCTTCTTCTGAGCTTTTAGAATAAACCTCTTTGGCCCAGATTTCAATTTTATATTTTTC